>VTPC01000408.1:43709-70558 GCA_011009095.1 Ignelater luminosus
CTACGATTGAGGAGATAAAGACGGCATCGAAGGAGGAGCTGAACAAGATCACAAAAAATGATTTTTTGAAGTGCTTCGAGGATTGGAAAAAACGTTGGCACAAGTGTATAATATCTGATGGGGATCACTTTGAAGGGGACAAAATAGATATTCATGAATAAATAAATAATTTTTGAAAAAACACAAAATTCGCGATACTTTTTGAACAGACCTCGTACAATTTAAGATGCGCTTTAATCTACCAAGGGTTTTAAAAAACATTAATTTTTATTTGGTAAGCCTCAGAAACAGTTGAATTCAGGCTTATGTGCTGCCCAGATATTACCATGCTTTGGTTCTAGACCGGATTTCTCTGATTTGGTTTAAAAATCTTGATGTTCAAGTAAAGACCACGCTTTGAGCTTGACTTCACCTTGTAAAGAACACTTTTACTGTTCAATTCAATTCGGCTGTCTTGGCATTACGATGCTGAAGAATTTTATTCCGTTTGTAAGTCTCAAAAGACTTACGGCTTTTTGAAACGTGTATTAAAGAATCATTTTTAAAATAGATTTCTTATCAAGATACCTAAAGACCAAAGGTGCATTGTCATTCTGTCTGTACCAATGCGTTACTGTGTCATACCCGGACTACTAAAAGTCGGTCCTGCTTAATTAACATGCGTAGAGCGGGATGTCATGTTGCAAAGACCCCTGAATATGTTATCCAAATTGGCTTCCGGTCTCAAGCAAAAGGGTGGACCGTATAACGCAACCCTAGCAATGCTACAGTTCAGATATTACTGCCTTGCCTGGAGATGCAGCCGCAGTGATTGATGGGCAGATTGTTGCGCCTACTTAGTATTAAAAAAAATCCCGTACTATCGTGATGATGCCCAAACTAGAGTTTCTAACCCGGAAATTCTCGGGACAAGATTTCCAGAAAGTTCTTAAAACTGTGATGACTCTAGTTTCAGGTACATCAGTTTGAGACTTGAATCATTTCCTGAATTTTTAATTAAAGGATATTGGAAATGGTAAAAACGTTGTTTACCGCTGAAGATGGAAAAACTTGCAAAATATGTATCATAGACTTCTGGTTAGAGGTTTCTGTGTTTCAGCAAATCCCGCAGACACAATTTGACCTAATTTGAGGAAGTATAATGCCCGTATCTAAAGTCAGTATTTGACTCAAACTGCGGCAAACATGTTTTAGATTTGCTCTAATGTTTATCTAACAAGATAGACTCAAGTCACTTGTTTTTTTTACCTTGGGTCTGAACACGCGTAAATACGTATTTCTGTGGTACGTCTCTACTATAAAATATTAAAAGTTTGACTCAAGTACTAACTGTAAATATCGGCATAGATCTGATATGATATCTCTAGCGTTTCTCATTTCGACTATTTTTTGGTGCCCGAGAATTGTCAGTTTAGATACCTTAGATGTCACTCAAACATGAAAACCAAAACGTTTCTGCTTGTTCTTTAAAACAGTAAAGGTGGCGGAACTAATCAGTTTTTAAAATTTCCCAAATTTCGAGAATTCCCAAAAATTGAAAAAATCTGCCTTGAGTTCCGATAACCAAAAGATGAAGAAAGACTCAGAAGTCCTAACCTGAACTGCTCCTAATGTTACTACAACGGTTATTGGAGAGAGGTCATTTGAGTTGGTTGTTCTCTTCAATTGTACCTTGTCTTGGCGTAATCTGTAAAATACTCACGACGTGCGGCTTTCGGATCGTTTCCTAGATGAGGTTGTGGTTCTAGTCCTCACAGAGTCATGAATAGATTAGACTCGGTTTAACCAAATAACTAGCCGCTGCATGTCGGATACGTGTCTAACCATTTTGATCAGACGTTCACCGGGGCCGCAGCATCCGTTTTTTGTCAATTATTTTTCATCTGTGTCCGACACTTACCTTTTATTCAATCTCACTGCTCCTGTTGTCCATAGAATGATAACGCATCCTAATTGTTCAAGGAGGACTTTGTGTATATACGCAAAGATGATCTTTTTTTAATGATAAGGGCTTAAATGCACCCCGTGCACAATACTCGAACCATAATTTGTTTAAAACACAGTAATACAAAAGTACCTTGCTGATGATGGTAATAATAATTGCATTTTTTACCCCAATCAAAGAGAAAACAGTTTAATTACAAGGAAAGATCACACACAAAGTAAAAGTCTTTGGTTCAAACTAGTTTTTAAAAGAATTCTCTGCTCTGCCATCTGATTCGAATTAGAGAAGGCATGTAGGCATAGCAAAAAAAATAAACAATTTGCAGATAAGAAATGATACAATATAGCATTTTTCTGCTGTACTGTACTTGATTGTCACAATGAAGTCACACAACAGATTTCTCGATGTTTGAATGTGGTCAGCAAATTTAAATCTAAAGTTTTATGATTTTGACAATCAGTATTTTTATGATTTCCGCTGCTTGGTTTAAGCAGACTAACTTTTACCATGTCAATCTCTTATGACCTCGATAGTACTTATTTTGGTTTATTGTGAAAACTCCAAAAATGCAGCTTCTATAATTACATAAAGATAACAGCTGTGTTTGGAAAGATGGGCAACCTATAGCAGTACCAAGTGTTTGTTGCTAAAATTTGTCTTGAAAGAAAAAGCAAAATTTTTTTCTACAAGCCCAAACAGAGTGTAAATCAACCAATCAAGGAAATGTTAAAATTGACATGATGATATTTGCTTTCTGGGATTTATTAAATGATAAGTTTATCACCTTAATGACTATCTCTAATAGTCAGTATTAGTTACGGTTTACAATACTTTTTGGCACAAAAGAAATCTATTAATGTATTCTCATGTTGATCACAATGCTGCTAAAGTAGTGTAACCGCATTATATAATTTATCTTTAAAAGTTTGTAAACTGCAGACATAATGCAAAGAAAGTTAATCAAGCACATTTTTTCCTACGAGTACGCAAACTTTGGTTTGGAAATTTTCATTAGGTGACTTTCTCTCCTATTTCGTTTCACTTTGTTTTAGGGATAATCACACTGAACCATTTTTCCTTCCCGACATCTCTCCTCGGTTTATCCTAAACTATCAAACCTTCCGAATGGACATATATAAAACTAGGGATTTAGCAAATATTTATTAACACTAAACTATTTCTGCCCTTTCCACTTTTCGTGCTTTTCTTATCTTGTTATTATTTATTTTCAAGTTGTTTTTTCTTGTTTTGTTGTTACTTTAACTTGATGTTTAAAAAGATATGTTTCGCCATCTTTTTATTCATCACTAAACCCAAAAGTATTTTTTACAGCACTGTATAAATATGTTATGCTTGCTTTGAAAAATATGAAATTAAAATCAAATTTTTACAGCTTATGTAATTCCATGAAAGCATTGGAATGTGGTAGCATATAAATGTTTGAAACTTATTGCGTGAATTTTTTTACACCTTATATACTTGTAATTTAAAAAGAAATTTTGTTTTTTTCTTGTTAATTATTAAAGCCGTTTCATAAATATTGTAATAAGCACAATGCTAATTGCCGCAGCAGCATTTTAGGATTTTATATTTGCGAGAAAATTTATATATCCAAAAATCCATCTAAAGTTCTTTTTTTATATTAATGCGCAAATTAAAATTGCAGAAAAGCCTTAAAAATTTAAGAGTCGTAATGCCTTTAATCCAAGTTTAATTCCAGAAAAACTAAGGCTAAACAAGATTAAAAAGGGGCCGTGGCATAAAAATTAAAAAGGCTGCTGCATAGTAATTATCACGACACATAATAAGAGTGGGTGAAGCAGAGAAGCTGGTGCGGCAATTTGCATATTTGATTAGAGATAATCCGGGTGCTTGTTTAATTCGATTCGTGCCGCAGGTGCTGCGGGTTTCGTGGTTACGGGACGGCCAGAGGTTACACAGCGACATCAACGCTGGGGTCATCGTCAGCAACCAAACCTTAGTACTTCAGGTAAGGAATGAGAAATTTCTAATTGCATTATCACACCTCACGAACATTCACCTTAATGATTAGGAAATTGATGGTACCTTCTATTCTACATTTAACCTATGCTCACGGACACTTGAATATATGAGGGTTAGAGTGTTCGGGTCTCGCCGAACAATTTTATTGGGAAAACGGTTTCCAATAATATAATTTGAACCTACAGGATAACTGATTGACCAATTTTCACCTCACATAAATTAAAGATTGTCTTTGTAACAAGTTTCGATTTTTCTCTAAAAGGGATATTTCGAATTCAGTAGTAGAAGAGGGTTTGTAATCAACAATATAAGAGGTGGGTACTATAAGGAACACATCTTTCTCCAAAGAACAAAGAATTCAGGTTAAAATAAATTTTTTAGAAACGACTTAACATTAGTAAACGTAGTCAAGCTATGCTTGTTTTTAATTACAAAAATACTAAGTACTTACAAAGTAGATATTTTACATTACCTAATGTAGTTTCTCAACAATAGTAAGCCAACTTTTTTTATCTAAACTTCCACAGCTTTTAATATTAAAAAACTACTTTTCATAATTAACACATTTTTTAGTTCTTGTTGGAGTTTTGAAGAGGTAAAAGAATTTTATTTTAAGTATCTGCTACATAAACTACATTTTCTGTACTTATCTGTATTAGTTCGAAATAGGTATTTCATCTAGAAAAGCTCTAGAAATATCTTGACATTACTAGAAGCTTTCCGGTTTTGATTCATTTGTATGAATTGTTATTAAACTGTTACAAAAGTCATATTCAAGCTTTTACGGTACACAAATTAAAGAAAAACTCTCTATAAAGTTTAGGGCACGGAAAATTACTTTTGTAATATTTGAAAAATTTTCTGTAATGTGGTTTTTAATACTCGTACACCCTGTATAAGTTGCTTTATTAAAATAGAAATAAAAAAGAATAAATTTAAAGAAATCGTATGATTTTATTAGTTTTTTGAAATTTCAAAGAATATTCCCTTCCCCTAACTAACACAACTCATCAGAGAGAATGTTTCCTTCCTGTGACCAATCCATGCGATCTACTATAAAAAGGTATATTAAGCTGGAAAAATCAATTTTTATTTTGTTTTGAGTGCATCATATTTTGCAGACATAAAAGATAGTATCGAAAGGAAACCAACTCGATTTATTAAAAATTGAACGAGATACAGAGATTTGAAAATTTAGTTTCTGAAATTACAGTTTTGAGAAAACCTGTTTTAAAGTTTTGCATATCATTTGATTATAAATGATACTGCGTGGAATAATCATACGTAGAATAGCAAGGCGATAACCTACAGAGCTGGTTTACGACTTAAAATGGGAGTAAAACCTAAAATCGATCGCGTTTTTTTGCTCTACAGCAAAATCTACTTTTCCGACTTAACTACTTTCAGTCACTTGTATGCATTTTAACTTGCTTCGATTTCCAATCTGTTATTTCTCAGCTTAAGGTTACAGAAAGTTCAAAGCGTGACAGACATATATTTCCTAGTATACCTAAAAGCAAACAAACGATCATCCTGTATAGTCTAGTCTGAAAGGGTAAACACATGTATTAAATTCTAAGTTGAGATGCTTTTGAAAAACTGAAAAGTGATATAAAGAAAGTTTGTTTCAGACACCTACTAACCATAAACTTTTATGCAGAACATATTTCGTCTAAAAACAAAAGTAACTCACAAAACAGCTCCTCGTCAGTATACTTACTACAGTAATCTTTGATGAAACTTGGACAACTTATACCTAAAATGGAATGTTCCGGACTTTACCGTCCATGTTTTTAAAGGAATGGATGGTTTTATTTCCACCAATCTTGAAGGAACTTTTTTATGTGCAGCTCTCCAGTTTTAAGATTTAGGTTGATAGTTTACTGCTGTTTTTATAAAAGATCTTCCAATTTCACTTTTTTGACTGGTCATTAGTGTAATAATCTTATAACAGGTTTTACTTATTTTTTAAATAGAAAAATACAAAGTAAGATACAGCTTGGTAAAATTAGCTACCTTGGAAATTATGTTAAAAACGGGGATAATGTCATGTCATGCTTTTTTAGAAAAACAAGTAAAGTGAAGCATTTTATAAACTTGGCAGCAAAACCAAGTATGTTAATAGATTATTCAACACTGTATAAAATATTTTAGGAATTCTCGCTTTCAACATCGAGTGTTAAGCTTAGAAAATAATACCGAGGACCTCTACAGTTTTACAATTTCAAAACTCAATAAAAAATCTAGGAAATTATTAATGTAAACAAAAATCAAATAATCTCCAACTCTAAATTATTAAAACAAGTTTTCTAGCATCTTCAGAATACTATCTTTTGTGACATATACCATAAGTAAAGTTAATTTCATAAAATTTTATTTATTTTTTCTTTCTATTTTTATGACATTAACCTAACTTTTTAAAACGACATTATGTCATTGGTCAATATTGAACTAAATGTGTGTACTCCAATTCTGTCTTTTTTCCAATCATGTGTATAGTACCGTACGATCAAAATAAAAGAAAATCGACTAGGTGAAACTCACAGATTGTTATACGTAAATGGTAAAAAATAACTTTTACTTTTTAATTAAAGTGTAGATACGACAAATTATTAAAAATCAAATTAATTTTAATTTAAATATTTAAGTATAAAGTTCATAACTCAAATGTAAAGCTGTCAAGTGTCAACAGAAATTTATTTGTTCACCATTTATACCACCCTAAGAGTTAATTGCATGTTTTACTTAATTTTGTTTATTATTTGATTGGTTTTTTCCTGCTACTCTAATTCAGTTGCACAGATTTATTTATATTAGCAGTGACAGGTGGTTTACCTTATCTTTCTAATTTTAGTTGAGGTGTTTGACATTTCACTATTATTGTTTAATTCTAAAACGTTTATATAGTACAGTAAAATTAGTTCCCAAGCCAGGAATCCAGAAAAAAAATTTTGAGTGTACTAAATTATTCGTTACTCTTTACTCTAAATGTCGTAAAAAGTCTCCGTCGTGTTTGGAGAAGATGAGGGGGGAAGAGATCCGGAAAGTGTGTCTTTTTCGTCTTTTGCAAATATCTCGGAAACTATTCAATTTAAAGCTTACCTTACTCTATAAACAATTAAAGAACGTAAAATTTTTCGACGAAGAAGGTCATATGCATTTTTTTGCTACACTCAATAGTTCAGAAGATATAGAGGAATAACATTTATTCTTTAGTAGCGAATTGTAGAAAGTTGTCACTTGAACTCTTCTTGCACCAGTTGATTTGAAACAGTCGTTAAGTACATCTGATGACGAAAACATCCAAGTTTTGCGTTATTGAGAATTAGTTATTTTTTTCTTAGTTCCCCATCACCTTAAACTTTTTTAAATAGGGCTGTTTTCCCTTTCCTATATATTGAGGACACAAAAATGCAGTTTGTAAAGACATAAACACACAGCAAAACAGGTTTCATGTCCCCTATTTTATTCTGCATTGCCTAAATATTATGAGTTTTATTTGGTTGACTGCCTTTGCCAGGCACAATCATCTTCAAGCTGCAATTGGGGGGAGCAAGATTAATTAACATGACCAATAGGTCACTGTCATCACCTCCAATCCTTTTTGAGCTTTTGTGATTGCTGCTTGAGCAATCAGAATATCTGTCTCCCCAGGGTCTTGAAGCACCGTGCATCTTCTTTCTTTCAAGTGAACTGTCAAGAGGAATATTAGCTGTTTCTTATTTTTTTGGGTTTCCAGGAAACCTAAGCGAGACCTTTGCAAATATTCCTCATCTTTAGTATTTAGTTGTTCTCGGTAGCCATCGAACACGCCGTTATAGTCACAGTATTGTTTGCAAATCAGTCGGAACGTCTATATCTTCTGAACTATTGAGTATAGCAAAAAAAATGCATCTGACCTTTTTGTGGACAATTTTACGTTCTTTAATTGTTTATAGAGTAAGATAAGCTCTAGATTGAATAGTTTTCGAGATATTTGCAAAAGACGGAGAAGACACACTTTCCGGACCTTTTTCCCCTTCCCCTTCCCCAAACCCGACGCTCTTGCAGCGGAGACGTTTTATCACATTTAGAGCAAAGGGTAATGAACCATTTAGGATACACAAACCTTTTTTTTGATTTCCGGGTTTGGGTTTCTTTGGTCTAATATTACTGTACTAATAGTGAAATTCATTCCAGATAATTTTAAATGCGCATCGGTTGCCATGACAAATTGGCAAAACTTATCCTGTATAAATTATGACAGTATCAAATAAACACAGTAGTTCTATAGGTTAAAATACTTAACGGTTGCTATAAAGACGTGCCTTTTTATGCAAGATATAAATTATAAAACGTTAATTTTTAAATTTGAACTTATAATCCACAGCAATATATATAGAAAAGGTTTAGAAGTCAGTACAAGAAATTAGAAAAAGTTCTGACCATGCAATGGCTTCTAAGCAATGTAAGTCATTTTTAATCAAATACTACTTACTGCACTAACTGGCTTCTGAATCATCCATTTATTATTTGTATCTATGCCTAAATTTCCAATATGTACTTTCAAATTCAATCTAGCTTCACCTATACTTAGCTTAGGTTTTATAAGAGTAGTCCATTAGTTACCAATGCAAATTTTCTTGAAGATAGAAACAAGTAAAGAAAGTTACATCAGGTAGTCATTCAATAAAGAATCTTTGTTTTATAAAAATCACCATCCATCCTGATTCGTTATCTTTGTCATTGTCCGTCCGTCAAAATCAATTTCTGTTAATTTGTATCTCTGACAAACAATCTATTTTGTATTTCCCGTAAATTTCCCAATTGGTTTATAACTCGGGGTGCAAAATCTAATTTAAATTTGAATAGTAAACACGACTGTATGAAATGCAGATTAAAGAAATAAATTATTAACATGCAACAAATTTTGTTTTTATATGAACGTATGAAGTTAGCTTCAATAATTACATTTACAGTTTTATAATAACAAAGTTTCATTGTTTTACTAAAACATTTGCGTTGTACACAACTTCTGATTGTTAATATTAAATATCAGTTTCGTTTAAAAATGAAATATTAAAAGCATTTATCTTTTTAATTCGACAATTTATAAGTTAGATCTAATAAAACGGTCCCTTTATTTTACCCTGTAAGCGATTAGTTTTTTCCATGCCAATGTACTATTCTTGAAATCAATCACTTGAACTCTGTCAGTAGGACGACCCTTCATATTAATCAGAAGAGGCGGGTGAACAGGGGTTTAACAGATTTTTTCCTTCTTTCCTATTTCCGATCTCGTTTTCTGGAACTGATATGTTGTCTTTCAATTAATTAGCTCAATTTGTGGTAGCAAATTGAATTTTCAACAGACGCTATGTCTGTCAATTTTCGTTTACAAATTTAATTATAGCGAAATCAACAATTCTAAAAGTTTGCTGAGTAAACACTTAAGAAACAATATTAACAAGTACTTAACGTACAAGTTTATTTTAACAGTTACGGTTAGCTCATAATATAATTATGACAACCTGGCTGAATTTAAATCTTAATAACCAAGAAATGATTTTGCTAGAGTTGGAAAATAAAAAACTTAAAAACCTTCAGATTCATATTTGTTTATATCTTTTACTTTGCATTTGAAATTCCTAGCAGATATTTTGAACTACATAAATATACGAATATTAATATTTTACATCCACGAAATAACATAAATTGATGATAAAGTTTATAATCTTTTTGTGGAATATAGGGACATAGAGGGACAATAGATTTCTTACTCTAGTTAAGTATTAAATTGGTAAAGTTACTTAACAACGCTTAATATGAGCAACATTAGCATAACAAAGTAGTTTCGTATTGTAAAGGTTTTGTTTTTATTTAATGAAATAGGTCGTTGTTCAAAAGAAAGTTCTTAAATTACTGAACTGATAACTTAATTCGATTTTATTAAATTTCGTAACATAAATAGCATGCTCACACTAAAGCTTTTAACAGTTAACAGTTAGTAAGTTGATTATTCTAACATGAAATTTTCTTTTATAATTAGTACTTGTAATTACACACTAAACACATTTTAATTTAATTAAGTGTAATAATCAATAAATTCAATGAACGTTTAAACCTAACCGAGTTTATAAATTTATCGCTAAATAAATTCTTATAAAATATATGTACTATAAACTATACAGTAGCAAACATTAAAAATGAAACATTTAGACTTTGATCAGATAGCTTGGCTAAGCTCCTTTGAGATTCCCATTTTAGGCTTTGCACTTTATATTTGATATAGAAATCAGATATACATTTTCTTCCATAGCGGATGTCAGAACCGTAACCAACTATCATTCAACTTTTGATCTGTTAAATTGAAACACGATTGAAACGAGGTATTGTATTTCCAAGATCTATTCGAGCAAGAGGTCAGTATGGAGAAAACACAAATTCTATTAAAGTACACGTATTGTCAGTTAGCTACCTTAAAAATTGAATCAGAAGGTTCCTTAACAAACAAGTTGTAACGTAACCTTGCGTTACATATAATCTTAGGTAACATAGCAGGAGGAGGAGTTTTAGCACCTCGAGAAGACCTTTTCAGTACCAGCGGTTGTTTAGTCACGTGAACTCTAGATAGAAGTGGTGAAGAATTTTCATCACCGAAGAGTTCCTTGAAAAAAGAGCGGACCGTCTCCAACCACCTTTTCTAATCCGTACATAGACACAAGCACTCTCGGGCGAGAAGTTTGGGCGGGAATTAGAATCCGCCGTGATTAAGAGGAAGAAGCCGGGACATAGCCCGGAGGCTACCCTTTGGTACCTACACCGATGACAAAACTGATGACCCCGTTGGTCAGTTCCAACACGTGAGCCCTTTCAAAGACTTCGTGGACGTAACTTTCCGAAACAACCTGATCCACGCCTTCCGGTTAAGAAGAGGACTCATGCACAATCTGCGGAAGTAACAAGCTCTGCAAGTTATATTCAGGAAAACTGGAGGATGACACCGAGGTTGCTTCCCTGGAAGAAATTAACCCGAACTCCTCTGAACTAGAAAGACCATACTCTAAAACATCTATTGAAAAATCTAGCCTTGAAGTTTCTGTCACTTCAAACAAAATGATGAGAGGTTCTTTAGTAAGAGCCTTTGGTGGTGAGACAGGACTCAGACCTAAAAATTTCTTTCGCGTCAGATGAACATCTGCAAAGATTGTCTCTGCACGACAAACCTCGTCAATTGACCCCGAAGACAAACTTGACTAGCTACAATTAGAAGAGACACCTAAACGATTTAACTAAAGCTTACTGAGGACTAATACACTCTTCTCTAATGTCTGGACGATTTGGTTGTTAAGAGCGCAGAACTCTGCAGTCACCCCATGATACTTCTGCTCTGTTAGATGCTTTGCGAGCCTAGCTGTAACTCTATTATTACGGCAAATTTGTCACTGTCAACGTCTCTGCTGAAAATATTAAGAAAATACCCTAGATCCCGCACGTTTAAGCTGCAATTCCAAAATTCTCGTTCGGTATAGGGCAACCTGTACTGGCTCAAGACATCCATGATCTCCCTAAGCTGCAAAAAGAACAACCTTCAAACGTCGGGACAACCTAAAACCAACTAAACCTATTTCAGCTAACCTAACAGTTATTGTATATTAGCTATCGAGCTCCACGCTTAGGGCGCCATTTATGTAACGTAACCTTGTGTTACATATAATCTTGACTCTAGTATAACTAGGACTCTAATGATCCTAAGCCAGCTAAATCTCAGTGGGTAGTCTTGAGTGCAAATAGGGAGATTATACATGCAATAAAATACCAAAAATAGTCAATACATACACTCGTACTGATAAAAAACAAAACTTCAAAACCACTAATAGGGCACCAGTGTCCCCACATGTGGATTTAGCAAGTGCTGTTCCCATATCACGGGCAGATCGTTACGTACAAGGCAGAACACAGATTGAAATTGTTCTTAAATATAATATTTTAAACCGCATGCTACCAGGAGCAGTATGCTGCGGCCGTAGAACTAATTAGGAACACTGAAGAGCATATACTGTGAGAAGAACGGTTGTTCCTTGAACTTTAATCCACGTAAATAATTTCCCTAAAAACTATCGCATCGGTCCAGACGCCGCCTTCAAGAAAAGGCTGAGTACAAAAAAGATCCTATCAACATTCCCAAGGAAAACAAGAAGGAAGAAAACTTACCCCAATATATTAAAGCTTTTCACATAATAACCACCGATTCCGCAACAACCAGGACCAACAGGATCGCCCGGCACAGACGGTCTATTTTCCTGGAGGAAAACCATCGCAACGTCGTAACAAATCACTCAACAAATTCGAACAATTCCACTTAAGTTTTGCAGAAAGATTTTAATACTCAAATCAAAATTTCTGTTAAAAGAATTTAATCCAGAACCCAACTAGCAAAAACTAGGAGACATTGTCACTAAATTAATTACCTACACCACGGCGGAAGGAAATAAATAAACAAAGCATCACAAAGATACTATAAAGCTATAACTCTACTCGGATGACATAACCCCATTCAATCTTCTACTAACCAGATCTTAAGATTAACACCAATCAACAGAAATTATCCTGCTAACAGCCGTTCAAATTTCCTAATACTACAACAAGAAGTTTACTAAATGCTGGAATGAATTTATTGTTACCCGGGGTCCCGCTTACAATAATAATAACAATGTAAAGTTTCAACCCTAATTGATTTACAAAGATTTCAGAAAAAAGACCCCAAAAAAAATTAAATTAGCTTCTCAGCGTGAACTCATTAACCTCAATTATCTCTCAAAACAAGAGAAAACTGTAGAAAAATACAAGAGCACACCGGAAGTACAGAGTAAGCAAAACACATGGAACGGTAGCGAAAAAGTGACCGTTACAAAGTTAGCTATAACTTCTAATTTAACTCACTGTCCATACAGACAGACTTAGTCCATTTTATTCAAGAGTAACTAAATACCTACGAGAATTGTATTGCGGTACAAGTCTGTTTAAACCCTGTAAATACCACGATCCATGAATTGTAGCACTTACAAATGAAATAGGATTGCCAGTTAGTATCGAAGCGTTAAACGTAAAGAAGCCAACTGTTTAGGAATTATTTCAACTCTTATTCGGTCATCAAACGTGGTGCAAAGTGGCTCGAGTAGTGGTAATTAATGATGAATGAGTAGATAATGGGTATGAAAGGCTAGTAAAAGTTTTTTTCTGCCCTGATAAATGTTAGCAAAAAGCATGAATAAAAAAGTTTTCGTAATATGTCAGTAGTCTCAGCAAGTCCATTAAAACAAAAAAATGGATTGCGCACGGAGGAGAACCCAAGACCAAGCAAAGTCTGAAATGTCGTTTCAAGAATTTATAGTGTCGTGAGTGAGTGATAAATGAAGGACATCCAGCCAGCGTGACGCAAGAATGACGGAACTTGGTTAGCAAAATATGAGGTAAGGACAACCAGGATGATAAAAACGGTGTTTTACTTTCAGAACCGCACCATCGCGCTGTAAACGGCTGCGGTGATGAAAAGCGGTGTTGGACGGCCGAGTGAATAATGCACGGGCAGTTTGGCGTTAGCTGTAGACGGGCTCCCCCAAAGAAACGTCGTCCGGCGGCAACTGTGAGGATGTTTAGACGACCATGATTCCCATAGCCAGGGAACGTCTGAGTCGTGGTGAAAGGAGCTTTTGACAATCAAAGCGATCAATTCCAATGAAGGTGGAAGGTCGCTCCAATGACAGATGTAGGAACGATGAAGGCACCTTCACAATATATTTTCACTCTTCAACACAACGTCGGACTCTACTGCTACAGGTTTAATGTTGTATTATTAAAGCTAGAAAGAAGGGAGAAAATAAAAAGATCAGAGTATTGAATTAAGAAAAAAATTTATTTTCCATATATGAAACATAATAATTTGCCCCAATTGATAGTGTAGAATAATATCTCGTATAAGGTAGTTAGTTATTACGTATAATCATATTACTGTAACGCGCCACCCTAGAATATACTAGAGAATCTCCCGAAGAGTCGCGAACAAGCTGGTCGAATGCGCCGAAGAAGTCTCGAACTATCCAGAGTCGACTGTGCAAGAAAATGGCGGGAATCTTCTAGCCCCATCGAGAACTAACGCGGGAACGAATATAAGGCTGCGGTGATCAAACCGAAGGCAGTTCTACAGTCAATCAGCTTGTAGTTACGAACGAAATAAATGTTAAATAGTGATAAATAAATTCTTCTGTGCGTAAATAAATAAATAAGTTAGTGTAAATAAATACTGAAAAGAAATTGTAATAGATTAAGTAAAAATAAATATTATTAAATATAAATAAACGTATTATATAAAAAGAACATTACATTGATGTCAGGTGTGAAATTTAAAAATTTAAAACAAAAATAATTTGTGAATGCCTACCACAAGATCTGCCTCAGCCAAAATGGATTTGGAATTAATTAAGATGTTACAAGAAATTAAACAAGATATGAATTGGAATATGGAAAATATAAAAAGTCAAATAAATAACGTGCAAACTGAAATTAAAGAAGAAATGAATGTAAAAATGGAATTAATGAAAGAAGAAGTTGATGGATTATATCAAAAATATGACGAATTACAACAAAAATTTGCTGTGCTTACTATGGGTCGAGTCGTGGAAGAAAGTATAGAGGCTCGCAACGAGGTACCTGATATACAACTTCCACCTGCGGAACGGGTGATCCGCGAACAACCATTTGCGGATAATGGTACGCCGAAAAATCATGTTCAGCCTCCAATTTTCGATGGAAAGATAGCCTGGTCCACTTATTTGATGCAGTTCGAAGCGGCTGCTGTTACTAATAAGTGGACTGAAAAAGAAAAGGCAGCGTCTCTGATAGTGGATTTACGTGAAGATGCCCTGGATGTGATACGTACGGTTCCGTATCATTTGCGAGAAAATTTCAAAGAATTAGCATCACGATTAGATATGCGTTATGGAGATAAACACCTCCAGCAAGTATATTACGTGCAGCTGAAAAGTAAAATGCAGAAACCTGGAGAGAGTTTACAAGAACTCCAAGCAGACATAGAGCGTTTAATTACGCTAGCATATCCAGAGGCTCCGCAGGTCTTCCTTGAGCAGCTGGCTGTTAAAACCTTCATTGACGCTGTTCGAGACTCTGAAACCCAACAGGCTTTGAGACTTGCGCGTCACGTAAAATTAGAAAGTGCTTTGGCGCACGCGCTTGAATTTGAAGCAGCCAAGATAACATCTCATGGTCATGTCCGCGTGCGAGGTGCAGAGGCAGAAGATATAAATGAAAAAATTAAACGAATGGTGGAGCAAATGTTGGAAGAACAGCGATCGAAGAAAGTAAGACTACAATGCTGGAGATGCGGTGAACAAGGTCATCTTAGAAGAAAAGTGGTGCAGTTAGAAATAACCAGGATCAGGAAAACTAGTGTGGGTCAATGCGAAGGGGCAAACGTCGACCTCCATAAATCATGCCCCGGAGATTACCATCCAAGTGGCTTCGTTACGGTATCAACCAGACAGCTTTTACATCGATGGCAGTATTTTTGGGAAGACATGTTCGTTATTGATCGACACGGGAGCAACAAGGACAATAATCCGTCCTGATATTGTTGAAGATAGAAAGTTACAGCCATCAAGAGTTCGGTTGAAGACTGCTACGGGTGATAATACCGATGTTCTTGGGGAACTGATGGTGGAAATGGGAATTGGTTTCAAGAATTGCACGCATCAGGTGTTGGTAGCGGATATAGCTGACGAACTTATCCTGGGAATGGGTTTGTTGAAAAAGTTTGGGTTTACATTAGATACGAAGAATGGAATCCTTCGAGTAGATAACGAAAAAGTCCCTATGCACCACAAGTTGCTTCGAGTAATGCTTGTCGATGACGTTACCCTGCCGGCGCGAAGTGAGAAGGTTGTTATGGCCCGAATGGATGGAAATCTCCGGGCAGGTTGTATGGGCGCTTTAGAACCGGATTATGCCAACAAAGACATTGGAAGAGGTATCCTGATTGGGAAAGTGTTAATGAATGTGAAAGAACTAACGCCTATTCGATTAATGAATGTTAACAATTTCCTAATGTCATTGAAGAAGAACACCGAAATCGGTTCTTGTGTGCCGGTGTCCCCTTTAGTGCGGTGCACGAAGACAAGTGGAGTTCTTTTGTCTTTTGGAAGCTCGATAAACGTAGAAGCAATGATCACAGCGCCTTGTAAAAATTTAACTCCAAACCAAAACACTAAAGTGCAAGAATTAATTGGTCGTTACAAAGATGTATTTGCTCCTGATGAAGGTCTGGCGGGTAAAACCAGTGTGGTGACCTATAAGATCAATACGGGAGATGTCCAGCCAATACGACAACGTCCAAGAAGGTTACCATAGGCGAAACGAGAAGAAGCAGAAAAGATTATCAAAGATATGGCTAGCCAAGGTGTCATAGAACCTTCAAACAGTCCTTGGGCATCACCCGTCGTCTTGGTAAAGAATAAAGATGGTAGTACACGATTTTGTGTCGACAATAGGCAATTAAATAGTGTCACCAAGAAAGGCAGTTATCCGTTACCCAGAATCGATGACACTTTGGACACTCTGTCTGGTTCCAAGTGGTTTTCCACCCTGGATATGAAGAGTGGTTATTGGCAGGTTAGAATAGAACCACAACATCGAGAGAAGACTGCCTTTACTATTGGTTCTGGTCTATGCAGTTTACAGTTATGCCATTTGGCCTGTGTAACGCTCCAGCAACGTTTGAACGATTGATGGAGTTGATCCTGAGAGGTTTGTCTTGGAAGACCTGTTTAGTTTACCTCGACGATATTATTGTAATTGGTCGAACGTTTGAGGAACACGTGAAGAACTTGGAAGATGTGTTTCTGAGATTACGTGGAGCAAATCTGCAGTTGAGTCCGAAGAAGTGCAATCTGTTCCAGAAAGAGGTCAGATATCTTGGTCACTTGGTATCCGAAAATGGAGTAGCGGCTGATCCTGATAAGATTCGTGCGGTCCAAGAATGGCCCCACCTAAAAGATAAACATGAGCTTCGAAGTTTTCTGGGTTTGTGTACTTACTACCGGCGATTCGTCCGTGGGTTTGCAGATATTGCGAAACCTTTGATAAGATTGACAGAGGAAGACAGAGATTTTCAACGGGACGCCGATTGTGAACGAGCCTTTAACGATATTAAACGAACTTTAGTGACAGCTCCGATCTTAAGCTATCCCAGACCGAACGAACGATTTGTGCTGGACACGGATGCTAGCAATGTCGGGATAGGCGACGTCCTGTCCCAAGTTCAAGAGGGGCAAGAGAAGGTCATCGGTTATTTTAGCAAGGTTCTGTCCAAGCCGGAGCGTAATTACTGTGTAACCCGTAGAGAGTTGCTTGCAGTCGTCAAGGCCATTGAGCATTTCCATAAGTACCTCTATGGCCAAAACTTTCTGTTGAGGACCGATCATTCTGCACTCCGATGGCTGCTGAAGTTTAGAAATCCTGAAGGTCAAGTAGCAAGATGGCTCGAAAGGCTGCAAGAATATGATTTCGAGGCCGAACATCGAGTTGGGCGTAGTCATCGCAACGCTGACGCTTTATCTAGAAAACCACTAAGGGGAAGAATAATGGTTGTGCACACCAACCGGTTGGCCCCGTATGCAGGCGAAAATGAAGTCGATATAGAAGAACCAGAGGCCGAAATACAACCCGCAGCGATTGAAGATCGAAAACCCTCGTTTACCGACTTTATGACCTTTTACTCAAATGGTAGGAAAGCTCGTTCATGAGCAACAAAGAAACCTGTTTGAAGTTCCGGAAGAATACTCTCTAGCTAACTGCGTGGCGAAAGATTTCAAGATGTCCCGAGGTATAGCTGTCGACTTCAAGTTCAAGTTTGGTCGCACGAGAGAAGTATCTTTACAACACCTCGAGGTAGGCAAAACCTGCTATCTACAAGACCAGGGACGATTTCTTTATTATCTGGTCACGAAGCCTCGTTCATGTGAGAAGCTGCAGTATGAGGCTTTGTGGAAGGCTCTTCACAACTTGAAAATACAGCTCCAAGCGCACGGGGTGAAGAGATTAGCTATGCCGAAAATTGGATGTGGTCTAGATCAGCTGGATTGGTGTACCGTGCAAAATATGTTGGAAGTAATATTTCAGGACGCCGGTGTGGAAGTATTGGTTTGCAGTTATAATCCCACAACATTCTCCCAGAAGTGTCAGAAAACAGTGGATTGTTTCTTTTTCAAAAACTCGAGATGTACTAGGGGTTCGGCATGCAAGTACCGTCATGATCCAGAAGCCATGGCCGGAACAAGCAGCAAAATGCGTGGAACATCATTTTCGGCACTATCACGAGACGCAACAGTGTTAAGAAAGGGGCAGTGTAACGCGCCACCCCTAGAATATACTAGAAAATCTCCCGAACAGTCGCGAACAAGCTGGTCGAATGCGCCGAAGAAGTCTCGAACTATCCAGAGTCGACTGTGCAGGAAAATGGCGGGAATCTTCTAGCCCCATCGAGAACTAACGCGGGAACGAATATAAGGCTGTGGTGATCGAACCGAAGGCAGTTCTACAGTCAATCAGCTAGTAGTTACGAACGAAATAAATGTTAAATAGTGATAAATAAATTCTTCTGTGCGTAAATAAATAAATAAGTTAGTGTAAATAAATACTGAAAATAAATTGTAATAAATTAAGTAAAAATAAATAATATTAAATATAAATAAACGTATTATATAAAAAGAACATTACATTACAGTTAAAAGAACTCAGTGCATGCTATAAATTGAAAAAATGTTTGAAATATTTAAACTCTATAATGAAAAATAAATCTTTGCTTCTCTAAATACTTTCATTCGCTGTTGATAATCCAATCCATTTGTTAAAACAATTTAGTGACGGTAAGTAATTGAGTTTTTTTAATTTAAATTGATTTTACTACATTTTATGTTAGCCACAAGCGTAAAAATGCCATTGTTTCGGCATAATCCAATTTACGTTTGCATTTTAATTACAATTATGTCAAAATAGAAAGTCGAAAACTTGAAATAACTTACGTTGCGCTGCTTATGCCAGTTCGTTGTAATTAATGTTCCGACTAACAATACATATTTAACTTTTTCATTGCTTTCTGTTTTCCGTTGTGTCAGCTTGCGTTAATTTATGAAACTTTCCAGATTAAAGTCCCCTAAGTGTATCTAGCTTCTGACGAATAAATACACCACAAAACAGTAATTTTCCTGTGGAAACTTTCAAGATAATATTGTGACACATGGGAATGACAGAGGTTTGTGAAGGGAAAATTGGAAAATTAAACAGTATTGACTCTAGAATTTACCGTATCTCTTGTCGCCAATTTGAATGTGTCTATTAAATGTTACATTGTTGCAAATCTATTATTCTGTATTTAGAATTCTAGTTTTATTGTGTTATGAATTAATGGCGCTAATTATAGTGGAACCAAAACAATAGGTAAATTCATTTCAACGTTTCATTTCAGTTAGGATGACATAAAAAGTTTTAGTTTAAGAGAGAGTTTAAATAACAAATTATTTTTAATTGTAATTTAGGAGTCTGTTAGTTTTTAGTTTTTTTTTTATAAAAAAATAAATTTTTAGAAATTTAACAGAAAATTAAGTATCTCACTAGTTACAGCTTGCGTATGCACAAAATTATCTTTTAAGTAATCTAGGGACTGATTTAAACCGATTAATTGGGCTTATAGCCACCCTGGATTAAATATCCTAGAAACTGGTCAGAATGTGAATTTATGGGTATATATTGATTTCGAGTTTTGGGTAGATTTTAAATCCGTAAAAATATACAGGGTGCTGCAGTTAGAATTACAAAGCATAATATAAGTAATTTTCAGATACAGGAATTTATTCACTAGTTCATTATACCTGTTTAGATGTTGAATATACCCAGCAGTTATGAGCTTTTTAAGTTGTTTAGTTGTTCAACACAAACCAAGATTTTCTGATGTGCTCTGTGAAAATAAATTTGTAGCAATGACATTTTCATTAGTTCAATAAATTGCCCAGTTGTCTATTGTAATTCCCGAAAATGCCAGCTGAGAATTCTTGACGTACCCATTTATAATAGATATTACTAGAATTCGGCATGTACTGACGGAATAAATGAAGTTTATTTAACTTGATTTAAGATTTCTTTATTGGGTGGAATTGTAGTATTAAAATATTATTATCAGTTTATAAGTTCATCAAAATAAGCAAAATTGGTTTGCTTACTTAGAGGATCTACCATGAAAATAATGAAACCTGAAGCTTTCAATAATAGAGTCCTTTCGGCGTTGATCTTTTTTGCAAACATACATAATTTCACGTCAAAATGGATAACAAACATGACAGTCAAGGCTATCAATGAATTTGCGCAACGCTACTCAATCTTCAAAGATAGTGAAATATGTAAAAAACTTATTCAATATGCTTCTATTGCTGGAATTTAACAGAACCTTGTGTGGGTTGTTTTTGAAGTTGCTTTTTGACATTTTTATCAAACCAAAAAATAAAATTTATAGCAGTTTCTTAAAGTTGCATCTATTACCATATCCTTGATCACATTTCAGGATTCCAAAATTGCGTTTTCAGATAATCTTAGAGGAAGTTCTTTAAGGTTATGTAAATCAAGGTTGGTGTGCCCCAATAACGATGTGTTAAAGTGCCTAGACATTCTGGGTTTTCAAAATTCTCAAGGGATGTCTTAGAGAGATCTCATTAATGTAGTTTTTATGAACTCACCATTTTAGTGTTAGATGATTTTTCACTTCCTTGTTCTTATTTTTCTCATTTTGGGTTTTGATTATAACAGAGAAGATGTTTTGTGGTACAAATCAGTATTATACAGAAGAGATAGTAGTATTTAAACTGGTCACGACCAAACGAATTAGAGATTTCTAAGAAATAAATGACAAAAGCCAGAGGCGTAGAATCCTTTGGTTATATTTTTTCTTAGAGAAATCAATTTAATTACCACGAAATGTTTTTCGGCTGGAATACCTAGAAAATAGGTTTGAAGTTACTGTCTTAGTTTTCATACATTACCGACCAGTGATGTGATAAACACGTCAGTACTCTAAACAGTGCTTTAAGATTATTTTGAGAGGTTTGAAAAACATAACCAGCTCTAAACACCAAGTAGACCCAAAAGCTCAACCACTCCAAAAAGTCTGAAATATATGTCTCGTTCGTACTGTAGTCTTAACAGGACAGGTCAGCAGTTGATACCAATAGATGAATGTTTCCCTATCGGGTAATTTGATCAACAAAAACAACAAGCATCATGCAGGTTTGTCTAAATTAAAATTTATGGAAAGGCGTAATGTTAATAGATATGTTCGGTTTTTTGATTGAAAGAATCTGGTCACCCTACAATATTAACGAGAATCTGCTATGAAATAGCGTTTTTCGTCTTAATACTCTATACCTACCATTTACTTACTATTAGCATCTTCCTGCAGAACGTACGACGATTATTTAGAGTTCTAGATTCTTTTACAAATTGCTCAAGATTTCAGTGTATTAAATTGCTCTAGTTTTCAAAGATGCAACTCGGGAGAAAAAAGAAGCAAATAAATATTGTGCAATTGTATATAAAACTAATCAAACTGAGTACAGTAACTCCATATTTATCCTGTATTTAAATAAAGTGTTGCTAATTGCTTTGATTGTTATCATTGAGAATGTTTGTACAGCTAACTTGCTTTTTCCATTTTCTATTTAAATTATATTTGAGTTTGTATTATAGTCCGGGAATTTTAAGATAAATTTCGTCAAAGCCTTGAAAAAGTAATATAAAGGTATTGTGATGTATTGTGATACAACTGTGGTCCGATTATGTTCGAATTGGTTTTAAATTGAAAGGAAGTTGTTGACAGTCAACTTTGTACTTTAAATTCCTGTGAGCAATTCCTGCTTTGACCCCAGAAAGGACCACAAAACTGACAAAAGCAAATATTGAGTTCTTTAAACGAAATTCTACTTGCAAAAGATTAAAGATTCTGTACTGACTTCTTATATTAGACGCGGGATATAAAAGAAGTTTTAAAATAAATAATATTTACGAGTCCTAGTTTAGATTTAGATCAAAAACGACATTAATTGCAGCAGTGTGCTTATGCATTTTTTTATGGATTTGTAAGAAATTATATTAAGGAGTGATTCAAATGTTGGCGGAGGTGTAGTTAGTACCCGGAGAAATTTCCCATCTGTCAGTTGATGACAAGTCATTCCTATCCATTTTTTGAACCTGGAAAATAAAATAATATTCGAATACGTTCTTATCGGTTTACTTTACTAGTATTGGCAATATAATAAAATCTTATCTTCCTGTAAGTATACTCTAAAAGGTTGCTATGTGTATTTTAGGTCATCACTATACTCTTCAATTTTATAAAACAGAATTCTACAAAGCAATTCCACTTACAGTTAGCACCTTCTAGTTGCCTTTGAAGTCGAAGCTGGCACAGTTGCATAATTTCAGATGGCAAAATTACTATCCTTCAACATTTTTCCTTTAAGATCAATCACTGAGGCGCTAGGTTAGATGTGAGCAATTTCAAAGTTTTGAAATTGGAGGAAAACGATAACCATTAAATAGAAGTCTGGCTTTATATTACCTCTTTCTCATTTTAATGATGCAAGCTAAACTTGATATTTAAAATTAAAATTGGAAATATTCTGGTTGTCTTTGAAGTTTCTTCACTACTGCAAGCTAGCTTTAATTTAAAATCAATCCAAGCACAATTGGGCAACAAATTACGTCAGTAGCCTATCGTAGAGTTACGAAAACGCTGCAATTTTAGGTGTCGCAAACTTCAAGTCTCGAAATTAGATGAGGCCAGCATGAAAATCTCTGAGAATTTTCATGTTGTTTCGTTCGTATTAAAGAATCAATATTATTTGTTTCAAGGTGAAAACCTAAATGTCCTGGGTTGTTATAGCCTGTCACGATTGCAACGGATATGTACATTAATATTCGTTTTGTGTAATGTGTTACAAACAAGATGATTTATTAGCAAATTGAAATTTGCAACAAAAGTTAAAAATATCTATGCGAGATTAAAGAATTATGTATAGTTCAATAAATTTTTTTAATATCACCAACATTTGGGTAACTGCTGCAGATAAATTGTCATATCCATTTGCTCATCTTATTGAGTTTGCAAGAGGGTACCATCTGGCAATAAAATATAGTAGAATTTCAGGTTGAGTTGTTTCGAAGTTATTTGTATTCTTTTTTTGTATAAATCTTTTATGGTAGAAATATTATAAATGGCTTAAATTTCTATTCTAAAGAAATATATAGAACAATATCTAAAAAAGAAACTTTCAGCGTTTGGAATAATATGTATGTATAGCTGAAAAATAGTATTTGTTTTCCAAATATTAATAAATTATAACTAGCAAACTAATGATCCGTGTTCTAATTTAAGGTGCCATCAAGATACTTTAAAATTTCTATTTATCAAAAATTAAAGTCCTCGACAAATTTAAACTTTACCATTTAATTCTTAAACTTTTCAAGGGTAATTTAGGGAGAGAGCTTAATCTAATTTTAACAGCTTATGGTTTTGAATGACTTTTAAGTTATACAAGCCTTAATTTCTTCGTTATACATCGTTAACCTTTAATAAAATACAAGGGCGTTTTAAATAGAAAAAAAGTGAACTTTATCGCTTTTTTAGTCAGATTTCAAAAGCAGCTTGTTGATTTTCAAATACGCTTTTAATTATTATAATCTTTCGAGTGTTTTAGTAGAGTGAAAAATCTTTTGTTGGTTTCTTCCTAGTTTAGTAAGCTTTTACGTTTGGGTTTCTCTTGCAGTGTATTAACCTGGAAACTTTATGTTTACTTAGGATTGGGCGTATCTCTTAACACTTCTGTTCATTTTAAACTTAGTGATCAATTTCACCATGCATAGGTTACAACAGTTAATTAATAAGATGAGGTTTAGTATACTAAACAAACTGTTTTTAGTTTATCTAATAAATCTTTCGACACATTTATTGGAAACTTGATACATAATCAAACAGAAGAGATTTGAATGAAATTAAATTGAATATTAGGCCCAATGATCCACGAACTATGCAAGCAGTCTAGAAAATTCGTTCTGCAAGTATACAATTCCAGTCTGAAACATTGGTTTGGCGTATTTTACCTTCATTGATTGATTTTGACAGTTTCTATTATATATTTATCGCTACCGACAGCTAAAAACAAGATAAGTCGAAAATGGGACGTTGTGGGGTATGTACACCAAACGGTACACATTAAACAAATCCATTCTTTAGTATACATAGCTCAAAATGTTCAATTTCCGACTCACCTTGTTTTTAGCTGACGGTAGTAATATATTCGGTTGTCATACGCTTGTCTACGCTGTCCGATTTCCAGAGTTTTCCCCCATTCGTTTCTATCTTGTCAACGCAATGTTGTTCTTGCAAATTCCTTTGGCTCATTGCTTTCTGACCATATTTTCCGGGACCATCGTCTTTTCTTTTTTTTGTTGATAACCATTTCATTATAAATTGTTTCTTTTGTATGTTTTTATTACGTCTTCTTTTATTTTTATTTCTTTTTCATTCGTCATTTTCTATACTACGTTCTCTGCTTGATATTCAGCATGACCTCAAGGCATCAATCTCCATTGCATCTAACTTTTTTTATCACCTTCTACCCTTGCGATTCATATAACGCTATGCTCTTTACTATTACTTTGTACATAAATGTTAAATTTAGTTTCCTTTCTGATTTCTTTACACCACCAAACACCATTCAATCTCTTTAATGTCCTTTTTTCTAATTTTATACGATCTCTTATCTTGGGTATCGATACTTTTCACACCTACTGATTGATTTTCTTTTATATCTACATCTACACAAAGCTAAAAACAAGATCAAAAAACCGAAGTTGACCCCCAAGGCATAAGGCACTACACATAAACTTTTGTGAAGATTATAAAAACTGGACAATTAATGAGTGGAAAAGCGTTGTATGAACTGATGAGACCAAGATAACTAAATATGAATTGGTTTGATGGCATTCACTATAAATGGGTTCATCAAGATGAGTATGTATGAGACGATATTGTCACTCCAACCGAAAAATTTGAACGCGGTGGATTCATGGCCTAAGGATGTTTTATAACTAAAGGGGTGGGTGAAATTCATAGGATTGATGGCATAATGAACACCAATAAGTACATTGACATAATCAAAATCAAATCAGTTTTGAGATTATTGGTGCAATTTTTCCCCCACCTAATTAAGCCGAATTTTTCATATTTTGTTTTAATCTTTCGCGCCATGTCTTTTTCCAAACTCTTAGCGCTTCTTCAATGTATGTTTTGAAAATACTAAGCGAGAAATAACACTCCCATCTGAGTTTCTTGTTACTTTGAAACCCTGCTAAACCACTAGATTTTTCTTTTCTATGATTTGTTTCATGACAAATATATTTAGTATTTCATAAAATTTGTATCCTCTTTTGGTCACGAAAGAGAAGGAAAGACAATTTGGCACATGCTATATACACATACTGATTTAAAAATTTCGTTTCTAAATTCGTACATTCCGTCTGTTGGTCTGTTGCCATGTTCCCGAAACTTTACAAGACATGTTATATATGAAATCAATTTAGAATTTTCTCCTTATTACAGATACATACGTAATCGGTATTTCGATATCTCGAATAGTTTTCGAGATAATCGATATTTGTTTTTAAATTTCGTGATGGTCATACTTGCATTTTCACTGTTTATTCTCCTCTTTTATGGCCGACTGAGGGCACAGATTTTACGGACCAAGAGTTATTATCTAAACATGTTTTTATGCTTTGTGTTATTCTTTTACAATTTGTCTCAATACTTTTCAATACCTCTGTTTGTCACATTTCTGAAGATCGCTTTTTTTATATGTTTAGGCTTTCCATTTAGTTAGTATCATTCCTTCATTAATATATCTCTCAAACAAATTTTCTAGAGTTTCTTTCATGTTCTTTGAGCTGGATTTTATCAACTCTGCTGTAGTATTCTTAGACAACCTGCTCTTCTATTTTTCATTTATTTAATTTTTTCTGATTTCTTCTTCTCCATGTTTATGCCTTTAGTGGTTTCTGTGCTCCATTCTGTATCTTCTGAAGAATGCTTTTGGTAATAATTTTTTCATCTTTTTACTGGTGTCTGATCTTTTTTTGCATTTTTTTCTTGTTTTATAACTTTTCGTCATGCTTCCGTATACCTTCTACTTCCTATGTTTGTTCCTACGTCTTTTAACATTTTCCTCCAACTTCTGTTTTTTCTTCCGTAATTAATCTTTTTACTTTATTTTTTTGTCTTACTGCCTTTTTGATCTGATATACTTTTTATTTCTATTTCTGTTTTTTTCACTTTTTTTTTTCAAGGATTATATTATCCTAATGCTCCAAATGCCGATTCCGCTTGGTGATTAGTTGTCTTACTGTAAATGTAATTTATAATTTCATATCCATTTTTTGTCGATACATATAAGTTCTTAATGCTTTTTTCTTGAAGATTTTCCAAGATACTTCTGTTATGGCCCACTTCTTCCAGTTGTCCTTTACTTTTGTTTGTTTTATTCTGATATTGCCTTTTTGTTATACTGTACTGTAAGGGAAAGTATGTTCGCTTTCAGAAGATGATGACCTGATCCATAGTCCGTTCCTCTAAACACTTTCGTATTTGTCACTGGAAATGATGTCGTCTGATTTCTACTATTACATAGTCTCTTAGTGATTTAAGATTTTTTGCTTCTTGCCTCCATTGGCAGTTTCTAACTAGTCTCAAAATAACCTTACAAGATCACTTTTGAACAAATTCGAATACCTGTGATACTACAGCACT
>VTPC01000409.1:0-50920 GCA_011009095.1 Ignelater luminosus
TAAAGTCGAAATTTTGAAAAATTTGGCCTAGTTCATGAAATTGGCAATGTCCTTGCTTATTCCGTGAAAATATACAAAAGGTTGCTTATTACACGAATTCGGCAAGTAATTCTTTGCTTATTACGTGTATTGAGCATAACGCAGAATTAAAGGTTATGCTTGTTTCTTAGTCATGTTTCAGTGCGCTGAGATAAACGTTGATAGTGTGCATTTGTTCTGTTTTGTTTTAAAAAAACCATATAATATGACTGAAATAACAATAATAGGTAATAAGAAAACTATTTTGTGGATTGAAGATTATGAAAATGAAGTAATACAGATTTTAAAGGCAATACAGAGAAACAACCTAATATTAATAAAAATCGTCAATTTTATCACATCAAAAGTTCGTTTAATTTAACAAACCTAGCAGGAGTAACAAAAGCATGTCGTATTAAAGATAACAGGATTATGTGAACTAAGAATCACGCAATTGACGTTGTGGTCATAAGGGGGAAAAGAAGATGTGTAAAAAAGTGGCAGAACATTATGCAAATATGCCGATGTCTATGATTAAAAAATATATAGAGCAGTGCGAACGTTGTACGGAGAAAAGTAAGAAAATTACTCGAGCTGGTATTGTAGTTCGTTCAATAATTACCTAGGGTTTGAACCAAAGAGCACATATGGATTTAACTGATTTTTAAAGTTTACGTGATGGTTCATACAGGTATATACTGCATTATAAAGATCATTTAACAAAATTCAGTTTATTGCTACCTTTGACTTCTAAGCGAAGTGACAAAAGAGTTATTCAACATCTTTTCTGATTTTGAGGCACCTCATGTATTATAATCTGATAATGGCCGAGAATTTACAGTAAATATAAAAGAATTAGCAGTTCTTTGGCAAGACCTGGTCCTTGTAAATGGCAGACCTAGACATTCTCAAAACCAAGGCTGTGTGGAAAGAAGCAATGCCAGTGTAAAAGATTCATTAATTGCATGGATGCGTGATAACAAGACTTCATCGTAGTCTACAGGCTTAAAATATGTTTAGTGGGCAATAAACACGAGCTATCACGAAGTCATTAAAATGTAGCCTTATAAAGCTATGTTTGGGCAAATTACAAAGCTTAGATTACGTCTAAAGTGCTAGAAGAATTTTTGAAAGCGATCTCTAATGGAATATTAGAGGAAGACATGGAAAGATTACTGCAGACAGATAGTATTGCAGACGAATCTTTAGTTGGTGACTCATCATACAATCTTGAATCTCTTATAAAGCAAGCAGAAATAGAAATAGCTGAAGATGTTCATAAAAATTCTATTTCATGTGTAGATTCTCTACCACAAACACTTATGGTAGATGAAAGCGTGTCAGAAAGTAATAAATACATTCTGTTATTTGTTTTGCGTTTTATTTATTAGAGGCATTAGTGAGCTAGAAAAAACGATTTATCTGGTCATATTGATAAAGAAAATATACCTGTTGATGAGGCAGAACATCTAGATAAAGATGATCTAGCTGATCATATCCGTACAAAAAATAAACACGAGAAAGATCATCTGGCGCTAAATCTAAAAAAACCGCTCATCTTAAAATACATACATTAAGACAAGAGAATAAAATGATGGAAAGGACCAATAAAACATTGGGATCATTAGGGATTGGTGATAATGTATTATTAGGTAAGGAATAATTCTAGGTATTTCTTCTTCATTATTCTTCAACTATAGGCATAAGCAAATTCCATAGGGAACGAGGAGATCCACCAAATCTTATTGGAGTAATTCTAGAAGAAGATGAAGGTGAATTTAAACTAGCCGTTTACATGCATTAAGCATTTTCGTAAATTCGGCGTAACACTTTATGAACGCAGCCTAATGAATTCAGGTATTTCTATAAAAACTTCATCTAGTGACCTGCAATGGACATAAACTGACTGGCAAAAAACACCGGCCACCCTGAATAATTTCGCAAAAACCATTTGGAAAATTATTAATTTCAATGCAACGGCGGTTGAATGATGTTATTCAAGCTCGAGGAGGATATAGACATTACTAATAATTATCAGGAGGTCTAATATAAACAGCCACATTTATTGTTTTTTGTTAAGAAAGTATTGTATTCAGACTGTTTTTGTTACTGCTTAAATTAAATTTAATTCTGTATTAATTTGTCTCTTTTTTTAGCTAATCTGTACATCCTGTGTCAACAGTGAATGGTTCTTAAATCAAATAACAATCACCGATTAAAATAATAATTGTTAAAGTGGTTTTGGGGATATTTCAGGGTGGCCGGTTTTTTTGCCGGTCAGTATAGAATAAGATGATAATTAAATGTTATGTTTGTAGTTTGTTGTATTTTTATGTTTCAAAGTAATAAAAGTCTCATTGAATGACTTTTGATATGTTCTCTATAACTGAAATATGCAAAAAAGTCTTAAGTGGGGTTTGTATATGACGCAGTTGTTCAAAGATAACAGAGAAAATGTTTAAAACTCGGTCGTGATAGCCCTCTCAATAATCGCTTTTCGATCGCTTCCTCTTCAATAATACTAAGCAATTTCCTTAATCAATATGTTATGTTTGGATTTTCCGCCAAAGTACAATTAATTAGGTTGGTACGAGAAACAGTTGTAATTTTGATGTCTGGTGACTTTATTTTTGTTAAGTAGATTTCCCCAAAAAATCACCAGTCGGCCCATATTGCCCACACATATTGTTGTTTCTATGAAATCATTAATAGAAAGCAGTAGCATTACAACCAGCTAGCCTAGTGAGATATCATACAACGTTGTCAGATTAAACAACCTTTAATTGACCATATTTTAAAGACTATGAATTTATGGTTAACAATGTGTTCACTAAGTCGACCAGAAGTTCCCATTCGAATGGAAGATAATAAATTTGGAACCAGATGTCTCGATCGAGAGTAGAACGGAATTTGACTACTGTTCAGACTTTAACTACTGTAGATGAGGAGGAAACCACTGTATCGCTTAACTCGTCACGGCAATAAAAAAAATTTTCTCGATGCGAGAAGGAATACTTCAATTGAATAAAACCAAGGAATTCGCATGTATGTTAACAAGCCTTGTTGGAAAGAGGCTTGTCACAAAACTCATAAAATTATAGCACTCCTGGACACAATAACATCAGCGAATTTGCTTACATAAAGTCTTCGCTCTACTGAGTTTTTCCCCGTTCTAAGCGAAGCTAAGACTCCTACGTGCGAACTATATCCAATCAGAAGTCTCGAATTTCAAAACTTTAAATTTATAAATGCTCAAGGAAGACTTTGGAATGAAAGTTTCCGATAATACATGACCTAGCACAATATAAAGTAAAACAAGATCGATAAGTTCCAACACCCCAGCGAGGACGTAATTATAAATTACAATCTAAATTAAGTAAAACCAAATAAGCTTTACAAGTGAGGTGGTAAAGAAATCCTAACTTTAATTCATTTTTGGCTAAACCATAAAATCTTTAATGAAAATGAACCAAGTAAGAAACTAACATCTACCAATTACACCTGACTGCTTATTTAAATTTCAAGTACAAAAGTGTAAGCAAACTTGAAACATAATAACTAAAGAAATTTTAAATTACAATTACTAAATATTAATAAGAAAAACTAACCTTATCAAGATTACCTAGATTTATATTGAAATAAATTAAACAGAAATACAAGCAACAGCTGTGACAGTTCACAATATTGTAATAATAAAAATAAATTTAAATGTTAGAAGAACCATGCACTGTGTCTCGCTTTCTATAATAAATAAAGATAAAGAGTTCATCAACCCTAATTGATTTCAATAATCAAAAAACTACAAAAAAGGTAATCAACTTATCAGTTTGAACTCACAAGTAGCAAAAAAAACCTCTTCAACAAGAGAAAACTACAAAAACACAAGATCATACCGACAGCACAGATTAAATACAACACATGTAACGGGAACAAAAAGTGAACGTTACATGCTTTTTTATGGAACATAATCTTGCGTTACAATTAACACACTGTACTTTAGATTTACCTTACAATTTTCAGTTATTTCTACTCATTTGAATTTTCGCACAAGATATATTTTGTGTTATTATTGTATTGTGTCTTTTGCAGTTTGATAATTATCATTCAATTAGCGAACGATTGCGTTTTATTGTTTGTTTGTTTTGTGTTCCCTTTGAAGAATCTGAAGGTAAAATTACAAGTTTTTATCAAATTAAGTATTACCTGGTATTAAAAATATTTGAATTTTTTATAGGGAAACATATTTTACTAATTCACCTTGTATTTGTCTCAAATTATTCCGGTGATTCCCGGTAAGATATTCGTTTTGAATTCATACCGCCTTTAATCAATGTCGATTCTTTTATCAAACTATCAGGGACGTCCCGAGAGATACAAAACCATGGGAGATTTTTGCTGGAATTCATGAAATTGCAAAATCTTCGAGGACTTCAAGGTTGGAAATGTAAATATGACTGTTACTTATACCAAAATGGTTTATGAAGAAAGTTTTAGCTTAGACTAAAAATAGAAATTCGTTTCGTGGCATTTATAGAAATTATGAAATTAATTCATTTTAATTTCAGCCCATTAAATTATTTCAAAATGTCAGTCCTATTGTGCAAATAAAGTTATTTGACTGGGAAATATTTGATGGGAACTTTCACTAGTTAGTTCTAATCATCGATGTTTAACTGTCATATTTGTTTGTAGTTAGTGACGTCATAACCAAACCCTTAGTTTACGAGTTTAATATACGTTTTTTGTTGGATTTATTCTATACATATTTATACGTTTTTAAATTTTATATTTTGTACGATGTTTTTTATAATCTTACTGACCTAGCTTATGCTAATTTTCTGGTGAATACCGGCGAATTAATTTCAAAAATCAGTTACGGGAGAAATAATGTAAAACGTTTTTTAGAAAAAAATAAAAATTATTAAGAGAATCGTTTTTCGTAATTATAGCTTTCTTTCTTGTCAGCTAGCGATAGGAATGCCAAATAAAGTATCCCCTTTTTGCCCTAAAAACGAAAAATATTGATGGAAATAGTAGATATCTTTTCCATTAATAACTCAATTAAGCCTTCAAAGATGAATATAAAGGTTCGTGTTCTCAAGCGGTCTTTATAGTAGGCATCTAATTTGCTCGTGAATTTCGTTCTTTGCGTCATCATCAATACGTGTTTAAATGTAAGGTAGGTTTGTAGTAATATCAACCAAATTTAACTGAGGTTTAATCGCTTAGTGGCAAGCTGCATATTTAATGCAATATGACATATTGGATTGAATTAATAGCATCTCTCATCTTAATGCACGTAAGGTCGAATTCACAAATTGAACTGAATTATCTCTCAAGATAAATTTTGTTTTCTACATTTTTGTAAAATAAGCCATTCTTTTTGTCTTTGTTCTATGTATTTTGTGTATTAAATTACGGTCTATTTTGTGGTTATTCCTTTGTTCTATGCTTTTAAACAGTGTTGTTTAAAAACAACGAGGCTTATTAAAACTGACATGAATGCTTTTATTTAAGTGTGATATTCATTTTAGTTTTAAATGAAATCCAGCTTTATAAGCATGAATATGTGTATGTGAACATGCTCGTAAGAAAGGTTCAAGGGATCAAAGTGACTTTGAGAAAAAAGTGTTTAAAGCTTAATGTACCTAAGGACATAATTAAAAAGAAAAGCTGTAATTAAGCTTTTGTAATAGTTACTGTTGCGTTACAAGGGAAGAAAGTGATCCTTTTTTCTAGCATGTACCGTTTATTTCACAAGGAGAAAATCTATTGTAAAACTCGGCCTTTGCAACTCAGATACCTCGGTATCCATGGTATCCACGCAAACAAAACAAATGAAAATTGAGAAATACGGAGCAACAATTTTTTTTACTCCCGTTGGTAATCTGGAGATACAAATATAGATCAAATAACATAATTGTAAAATCCTACTCTGTGTAAGTCATATAATATTTAGACCTCGGATTTTTAAGCAGTAATAATGGCTAAAATAAGCACAAGAAATTGTTTAATATGCAAGAAAAAATTAGAAAAATAAGCACAAATACACATTTATGTGTACGAAAAAGCTTAAATAAGCTTAAATGTTTCTTAAAAACAACAAGGTATTTATGATAAATAGTTTTGTTTTTTAATTAAATCTGTTAATTGTGCTTACGTAGTGCATATAATGTAACAGAAGAGGACTAAAACAAAATTCAGACTTTATTTCATATTCAAAATATATAGGAGGTATTGGAACAAAATAATAACAAAATTACATATTACCATAGTAATAGAGACAAATCATTAATTTACAAAAATTGTTTGATACACAATAGTATATTATTCAACGAGCACATAAGAGGATAAAGTTTACATACGAGCCGAAGGCGAGGCTGTAAATCAACCGAGTGAATAATGCTCATTATGTGCGAGTGGAATATGACGTTTCATCTATGATTCTAACACTTCTGAGGAAGATCTGGAGGTGAACTCCCGTGAGGGAAGCGATGTCCAAATTCTTGAATATGTAGAAGTCAATGAAAGTAAACAATCTTCACAAAGACAGCTTTAGACCTGGAATACAAGGATCCTCTGAAGACAATGTCCAAATTTTTTTTTAACAATAAATAGTTTGAGATTATAACAACTTCTATTTTTTTTATATCTATAAATAGGCAATCAACAAACACCGCCAGTGAATAAAATCCATAATACACTAGTGTTTTTATGAGTATGATTATATCTCTATGGTTACGCGTATAACGATTATATTATTGAAGAGTCGTAGATAAAATAAATAAACTAAATTATAAATAATTTGAAAAGCAGCAGGTCACTAAAACCTTTTCGTGGTTTTCAGGGGCAAAACGTCTTTGTTTCGCATTAAAAATGAAATTATAACGCAGAACATCTACAGATGTTAAAGGTGCAAATTTAAAATACGGTGCATATTCAATTGAAATATTATTAGGATGATCTACTTCTTCCCCTGACAAAACTCTTTTGGTATTTAAGTCATACAAAGTTAAATTGTAAGTCCATGACAATGACATGGCATGTTCTATTTTGTTGCCTTTCTTTATCTTTTGCCTTTTCTTCCTGTGCTCGAGCTTTTTCTGGTCTGTGTATTTTATATTCCTCTTCATTTAGATTCCCACATCTATCCTTTTTAGTATTAAATATTCCAATATTCATGTCTTTCACGCATTTGACAAGACGTGTTTTTATACTCATGGAAATTCTGTTATTTATTGTGCAATGTTCACCATGAACTTTGTATAGGTCAGCGTAAGTTACGAAGTTATCTTCTAAACACTCTTTCTTTGTATCATGACGGCAGTAATGACTTGGAAAATTGGGTAAGTCTCTAAGAAATTTACGTAAAATTTCAAATCTTCTTATTCAATACATCTTGTGGATCTTTTTGTAGAAGATGGGCTGCTGTGATTTTTTTCGCTTCTACACTCATGGACAAGAATATTGCATATTTTTAATTATATTAATAAATCCAGCAAAATGTGTATTTTTCTGCTTGGAATATCACTTTTATGTAACGTTACTGTTTTAGAAATTTTGGGAAAGTTGTGGAAATGGTGCGTTTCCTTGATAAAGATTATAAACCATATTTTTGCCTAAAATTTAGTTTTATTTAATTTCTTTTTGTTGCTTTATGTGTAATTAAAAAACTTTTGTAAAGCAATGCCCAAAATAACTACAGTAAAGAATTAGATGCCGTAAAAGTGGTAACTTTATGGCAAGAAGGTTACAAACAGAAAAACATTGCAAGAATTGTTCAATTACATTAATCTACGGTTTCTCAGATTATAAAATGGTACCAGGAAACTGGAAATTATAAAAGAAGGGCAGGGCAAGGACGAAGAAGGTGCACCAATGCTGCAGATTATCGCTTTGTTCTACTTCAGCCTTTAAGAAATCGTGAGCTTACATCCTCTCGATTAAGAATTAAGCTGCAAAGCATAAGAAGGGTTACTGTTAATTATAAGACGATAAGGCGAAGGTTAAAAGAAGTTGGTTTGAATACCAGAGTACCTGCCGTAGTGCTCCATCTTTTTCAACAACACAAAAGGCAAAGATTAGAATTTGCTAGAGTCCACGCTAATTGGAGCATGGAGAAATGGACGGATATTTGTTTTACGGACAAAACAAGGATTCAACTGTGGAAGCCGGACGGACGAAATAAGGTGTATAGAAGAATCGGCAAGCGTTATAACAGTTGCAGTTTGGTTAATAATGTAAGCTTTGGAGGTGGTGAAATAATGTTTTGGGGCGGTATTAGTTGGCAGTCACGTACAGAGCTTGTGGAGGTTAACGGAGGAAGGACGGCTAAACGATACATTGAAGACATCTTACAAGAGCATGTTGTGCCCTATTCTGGAGTTATAGGGTATGGGAAATTTATGCTAATGCACGATAATGCTCGCCCCCACGTAGCAGCTGCAGGCATACAGTATCTCGACGAGCTTAATATCAGAACATTAGAATGGCCTCCATACAGTCCCGATTTTACCCCAATCGAGCATTTATGGGACATGTTGAAAAGAAGCACTCGGCGCAGAAGTCCGGCTCCTACGACTAGAAATGAACTCAGAATTGCTGCAAGAGAAGAATGGGAATTGATTCCCCAAGAAAGAATTCAAAACTTTTTTCCAATCTACCCAGAAGAATGAGAGGAGTCATTCAAGCTTGAGGAGGAAACACGCGTTACTAAAATTTATTTGTTTTAGTATAGACACGTTATTTTTGGAACTGTTCAGTTATTAATCATCTGTTATTATTCTTCTAAAGTTCCTTGTTCAATAAATTGAGTTGTGGATTTTACATGCCAAGATTTATTTGCAATTTCCCTAACAGATACATTAATTTAAGCTTAAAAGCAACAATCCAGCACACTTCGATCTGTATTACTTTTCAAAAGAAGACTAAATCAACAGTATAAAGGTATGCAATATTTTTGTCCATGAGTGTACAATTAGAAATACATTTATAAACGTACCATTCTCCTATACCAAGGATGTTCAGAAACATTCGTTTACAAACTTATAAATGTTTATCCCCTTTCCTTGAATTGAACGAATATGAGCGAGCTCTACGAGGTTGGTACTTCAAAACTATTTCTTCTACGTACCTTGTCTGCTACATAACCCTGCTATATAAATTTTGTTTTTGTTTCCAATCGAGTTTCTCCCAAAAATAATTAAATATATTTTCTCTATCTGTTTCTTCGAATTCATGACGAAATCTGTTTTTAAACTTGCACAGTTTGTATGTGCATATTGATTTCATTTTTCAACGATTTCTTGTCACGTCTTGAATTGTTTTAGTATCACCCTTTGGATTTGTGAATCCTAAGTACCCTTCACCTTTCATCCCATTTAAGTAATTTCTTTTCCTTTTATTTTTAGTACTTAATTTGTTGTGCCGACTAGTGCTTTCTTTTTTTCTGATTATTTTCTTCTTCAGATACTATCAAATTTTTGTTAATTTCAAAAGAGACTAGTTCTTCAAAATGTCCGTCCTCACTTTTCTCGTTTTTCCATTATCGTTAATTTTGTGTTCTGCACCTTCACTATTATTGCCAAGATGTTTATGTTTTAATAAAGTTTCCGAGTCTATATTTTCCTGATTATATTCTTCTAAAATATTTTCAGGCAGTTTTCTAATTTATATAAATCCGACTTCTGCATGGTCGCACTACTGTTTAAAACATTCTCATAGCTGATATCTGAATAAATGAAATCTGTATTGTTAAGCATTTGTTTGAACGCGATTTTTTTAAACTGTAATCTGAAATCTCATTTTCTAAAATTTGAATGTTTGGATTGTCTTTCAGCGCTTGATTATCGAGGCACATCAAAGCTATAAGTCTTCCGCGATAATTTTCCATTGGTCTGTGGTATTAATTATACATAATTGTGAGAAAACTTATAATAAAACAGTGTAAATCAAAAATATGAGTATCTTTTTGTTAACGCACTTTTATTTCAATGTAATGTGAAATGCAATACCGCGTATCTAATTGTTTGCTCTTTAAATACTTTCCTCTAATAGAATTTGTAGTTAATTGCTTATAAGTTAAGCGCAAGTGATTACTTAATATATAATATTTACCATGAAATAGACTACACTTTATTAATTTAACTTGTTACAAAGCGGAAAGCCAAAAACATCAAACGTTCTTACAGACAGCATCACGTGGCTGCGGTTTTAATGGGAGATACGTGGTATTGTAAAGTTTAATACCGAAAATCGCCGTTATAACGCCACCTAAACCGTATTTAATGATAAAATAAAGTAGAGATCTCTTGGCTCTTAATGCAACGCAAAAAATCCGAATTTTAAAAAAATTGAAGATACGTGTTGGATTTCCATCAAAGATATAAGTTTTTTTGGTATAAAATTAAATTCGGACTGAATATATTCTTTTTATTTAGATTATCAAAATATTTTTGTGCTTGCTTAGATTTTGATTGCAGTTTGAGAGTTTAAATCTTTTTTAAATTAGAACTTTCAGTTAATTCATAGTCGGATTTTTTTCTAAATTTCTTGTTTTTTTTCAAATTTTTTTTCTTACAAGATAATACGTTGTTTGAGGTTTACTTACTTAAAAATAGTAATCAATTCTTTCCTAAAAAGATTTATCAAAACATTTTCTTTACTTAAGTATATTTATCTGTTCGAATCATTTATACAGGGTGTCACGGCATGCGTAATAACATTATAAGACCTCGGAGTTTTAAGCAAATGCTTATTAGTTAATATTAGATATACATACATAAATACATATGTGAAATTAAAAATGGGCAAATAATTTTAAAGACAATGGGCCACACTTATAAATGCTTATTATGCTTATTTTAACATGTTTATGCTTATTTTTTAAATTTGTGCTTATTTGTGCTTATTGGTGCTTAACTTGCTTTTTTATGTCTATTTTTCTTTTTCATCTTAAAACTTAGAGCCTCGAATAAACTATAAATATTTCATTCTTTTATGCCAATACTTTCTCGAAAGAAACATACTCTGCTAACTGTACACTATTGCATTTAAGTAAAATGTAGGTAGGTGAGTACTTATTTAAAATTCATGGGTAGAATTTGTTCGGGATTTAGGAAACAGTTATTTTTGAAAGAAAATTCAGGTGCTGGTAATCATATAAATTGACAAAAAAGTTTTTAGGTTTACTTTACAACAACTACAGGTACATACAAATTCTTGCAAAACGAGAGACACGTGATAGGCTTCGAATATTTTAAATAAAAACGTAAAGTATAATAAATTTTTGTACTAATCTTTACAGCAAAGGCTATTTGAAATATAAGGTGTTCATACACGATATATATTGTGTCCACTTACTAGAACTTGTGCGCCCTTTCTAAGATTTGTTCGCAAGGATGTAAAGAACTTTGAGAAAATGCATTTTACTTTACTTAAATATATTTTTACTTCAGAAATTTGTTTGCTACTTAGCTAAAGAATTTTAAAAGGGCCTACCAAATCCTTTTTATTAGTTATAGCTCTCACTTCTTTTCCACGGATAAAAGGCATGCACTCTAAACTTAAAATTATTTCGCTGTAGTAACTCTGTGCTGTCCGTAAAAGAAATAATAACGTAGTACGTAAGTTTGCAAGTCCAGCAATTCAATTGTTTTAAAATTAGTGTCACACAAAATGGGAAAAGAGAAACTTCAAAAAATGTTTTAATAAAACAGTGGTTAAATGATTATGTCTGCTTTTCATCTGATGGGAACGTAATTTTTTGTAACCCTTGCAATAAAGAGGTAAGTAAATCGTACTCTTGTAATAATTAGTTTATTTTTAATGATTGTCTTAGTCATTACTTTATGATATAACTAGTAAAAGTTTATGGATAAATTCATAAATTACAAACCTTGTTTTTTATAGTCGTATGTACATTTTACCAATTTGTTTTTCAACGGGAAGTGTTTGTTCTATTATAATTAAATTATTAGATATAATTTTTAATAACAATGGTAATTGCTAAATACTTTAAGAAATCTGTACGTATAATTAATTGATAATTCGTAAAAGCACAACGTTTTGGTTTCTTTTAGGTGTTCAGCAACAAAAGACATGTTAAAACATCTTTGCATCAGGCTAGTGCCGCCAGAAAAACTAAATTGAAGCAGACGTTTCTAAAATAAATTTGCTGAAGACTTGCGCCGTGCACTTATTGCTCCAAATATTTCTTGGAATACTGTAGAAAACCAGTGTCTAAGACACTTTTGGAAAAATATTGTGCTCGCAATATTCCGGATGAGTCAACGTCGTGTCGCAAAAAAAATATATGGATGTTTGCTACGATACCGCAATACGGCAGATCAGAGAAGATATTTCTGAAGGGTCGATCTGGTTTTCAGTGGATAAAACTAGCGATGCAGTTGCAAACTATGTTGCCAATTTCATAGTAGGGTAGTTAAGTAAATCCAATTCAACTCTATCATATTTATTATGTTCAAAAGTATTGGTAAAACCAAATAGTAAAACCATAGCTTATTTTGTAAATTCTTGCTTAAGATTTCTTTTTCCAAACGAATTTAATAATAACCAACACCCTTACCGAGATGAAACGTGCTCAAAGCGTTAAGTACAGTTCGATTTACAGTAAAAAGGGAATAACTACGAATACAACATATTACGAGTGGAAAGTTCCCCAGTCATTCAATTGTAGTGTAATTCGTTCTTTCCGAGACATTTACTGATCCAAACTCAACTGGATACATGTGTTTTCTTTATAAAAAAAGGCACGTATTTCAAATAAAACAAAGGAAATGTGATTACACGAAACTTGAAAAGAATAATTCTTTTACACAAGGAATTTAATGACTTTTAAGAAGCATAAAATGAATCATTAAATGCATCCCAAACTACGATGGCATTCAAAATGACCACACACCACGATATCGGTTTTGCAGCAATTTATAAACAATAATTGTGAATGATAAAGATGACTCCAAGGAAATAGGAAATACACTTGTTTTGCAAATAAAAAAAGGCAATGATGATTACGTTTGTCTAAAATCTAAATTCTAATAACCTCAAATTTATAAACTGAGGTTTAAGTTTGTCAGATTTGACCTGGAACAAGAGCGCCTCTGGAGGAGAGAAAGTCGCTATTGAGCTAAATTTACGATCGTTTTTTATTTGGTATCGGTACTTTATATCACAATCAACTGGTTTTGTGAATTCAATTAGATGACTAGGCAGACCAAATTCCAGATGCGACCGTAATTTGAGGAAATTGACGTCACAAAGTCATAAGATATCAAAATTACAATGATGTTTCTTGTACCAACCTAATTAATTGTATTTTGGCGGGGTTTTACAAAATTCAAACATAACCTATTGATTATGAAAACTGCTTGAAATTATTGAATAGGAAACGATTGAGAAGTGATTAGTGAAAAGGCTATTAAGACCGAGTTTTAAGAATTTTCTCTGCTAACTTTGAACAACTGCGTCACGAAAAGCTGAAACGTTACAGCTTGTATACGTCCATCTCTAGCTTGTGAAAACAATACCTGGATGTCTTTCATCTCACACATAGTTGTGTATAAAACGTAACTTCTTGTATTGTTTACTATTTATAGGTAGTAGAAAATCTAAAACTTTACGAAAAGACTTCTAGACCAAATATTCTTAAATAGTGCCCAAGATCATTCAGATGAAACTTGTTTTAAGATTTTGATAAAAGCGAGGCCGTTCACCAATATTGTTACTCTGAATGCCACCGACCAATCACTAATCAAAATCTATAATTTCCCCTGGCTAAACTCTGTGTTATTTCAAATTGACCTTTTGTATTTTGCATGCAGAATCCTAATTAAATTAATTTAGACTCACGTATTATCCGGTTTTTCTAATCTGCATTTCGACATTATCTCTTCAAACTTTCTGTTACTAACTTGCGCAAGTGGGTAGGAGGTTGTGTCTCCCTCCGGGACTTTTGTAGGAATGTAACTGAAGCAAGCGTTGGTGTCGTGCTAGATCTCGAACATATTGTTTCTAATTTTATAACAATAATTCCTGATGGGTTTTAATTTTTTCAGGGAGAACTTTTATAATTTGCAAACTGATTCGCCTAGAAAGCGTATTTTTATAGGTAATTGAATTCCGTCCATTGCAGGTACAAACTAATTACCTGAAGAAATTAAAGAAAAACACATTCGTCTTATAGAGAAAAGTACTGTAATTAATTTAGTATTTATTCTTTCTAATTTATAATTACATACTTTATTAAAACTAATTTTATAATTAGTTCACATTAGTACACCAACTGCCAGAAATGTTAATCAGAATATTCCAAAAAATCCAATTAAACTTTAGATGTTTTGAATCCCTTTTGATTGCTTTTATCGTAACACGGACTTGTAAATGATCGCAGCGTTAGTAGTATCTCGATTTTGTCAGTATTTTAATATGCGTTTGAAAAAACAAAATTGGACGTTTAATGGACGTTTTATTCCATTAACATTCGCAGTAAAAAAAACATGACACAGTTTGTTTTTTATTATTTCTGGGTTTTTAAATCAAAAAATGCGACCAGATTTCCATCCCTATAAAAGTTGACAAGCAGCAGTAGGGTATTTAAGATTTGAAATGAGAGAGGAGTTTGAAAAAACATTTTTTCTCTCATAAATTGAAGTTTTCGGTATGCCTACCCTAAAGTACGTGTTTACGGTTAACGAAGCCTCCTTTGAGAATTCCCTCATTCTGAATCAATTTATATATATATAAGCTTCCTTCTTTTCCAGTGCGTGCCATTATAAAAGTTTCAAACATTTATTTATAAACACTATCATAAATTTTCACTACACATTCTGAAGTTTTCCACAACTCCATCGACAATAATTTATCTTTCGGTAAAATATTTTTCATTATCCTACGGTTATTATCCCACATCCCAAGCAAAATGTAACTAGCATACAAATGAAATATTAAAAGCGGCGTTTCTGGTGAAAATTGACTTTTCTGTGATGTCTCTAGTAAAACATGCGAAATTAATATTAGCTCTCAGTTTGGCTTATTACGGAGAGGGTCGTGTTGTTGTACAGCTTAATTAATAAACTCTACCAGTTTGAAATTTCTAAATAACCGTAAGGATATTTACACAAGATTTATAATTTAAAAAATTCTTTTTAATAGAAATTATTGACGTGTATTATCGAAAGAGAAAATAATTAAGAGATAGAGGCTCCTGCTTTGAGATGGAATGTTTCAAAGGAAAATCAATTACTTAAGGATATACTAAACCCATATGTCAAGTAAACTCGAACTATAAATCCGATTTACAAAGTTTGTCTAACAAGTTAGTGCATAAATTTCGTTGACATAAAAAATATAAAGAGTAGAATATGCGGAATAAACGTAGCGTAAAAATTAAATTTATTTTCCGAAACATTTTAAGGACCTCTCAATATCCAGAATTAATTAAGACAGTCTTATACCTTTTTGGTTGTCTTTTTTTAATACTTAAATCGTCAAAGGCTTTTTAAAATCAAGATGAGCTAACAACAAACACGCTTTTAAATTACCCCAACTCTTTGAACTTGAGTTTTAAAAACTGTCAACTGCAATTCCGAGCGATTCAGTTTGGAAAAAACATTTCTCAAATTTTCAAATCTACCTCTACGTCCCTTTTTTAATTATAACTGTGCTATTTAATGGTCGTCCTAGGTTTTTTTTTATCGGGTATTGCAACTTTCGTAAGATTTATTTCATTCTTCTTCGTGATATTACAAATCACATAAGGCAACAATAATTTCTTTCCAAAATCTTCTATCTTTAGCCATTGTTTTGACCCCTCTCCACGTGTAGCTTTTATCTAATCTTGATTGGTTCTTGCTGACACTTTTGGTAAAGATCGTGGTTAGAAATGACGTTTGGCCAATATACTTTGCAAATTCTTTTCAAGCTCCGGTTCACAAATACTTGAAGCTTTCTTGTAGCAGTATTGACCACTAACCAAGTCTCATACCCGTATAGAAGCACAGATTTAACGCATGTGTTGAACACACGCAGCTTCGTTTTCAGGCTGAGGTGGTTTGAGCGCCAGATTTCTTTGAACTATTTTTTAGGACTACCTTGTCGGATGTACTACTGGTTTCAAAACGAACTAGGACACTGGCCAACTACCTTGATTTAAAAATGTAAGTATTTTTCCTAGTGTAAGTGTGACTTTATAGGTCAGATAATCCATGGGTAAAAATATTTTAGCCGAAATTAAATGTAGATATTACAGTAGGAAAATTAAAGTGTCCTAGTTCATTTTGAAACCAAAGGTACTTCTAGAATTTTGCAAGTAGTGGGAATAAATGAAAATCTTCGAGTTTGTAGTTTGTGAATTAAATTATTTTAACCAGAATTTTGTCCAACTAAAGGTTGGGATTGTAAATATGGGGGCAGCCTTTGGTTCTCGTGCTAAAACATCCATTAATTAATTATCAGTGCTTCCCGAGGGTTTTAAATATTTCGCTATTGAAAAACTGACGTTTAATAAATACGTAGTCTTAAAAATTCGACTGGCAGCAGCAAACACTAGTTAATAGTTTTATAAAACTGGGTGTCAAATTACAATAGCCTGGATTACTCAACTTGCTTCTTCTCAGGGAACTTTTACAACCCCTCTTAGGGTGGTACGACCTTATAAACATTGTTGCAGGTAAAGACTGCATAGAAGAATTAATTGAAAACAAACTAGAAACTGCCAAAAAAGTTCTGATTGGTAAAGCTAACCAAAACGCAAATACCACGTCCTCTTTACATTTCGAAGCGAAAGAGGAAAAAAGATGGAAAAGGATGTAACGGGTAAAACGCAGAAAAGAAGCCTAATACCCGTACAGAGGGTCGGTAGATGTTAAATCCCGCAGCTCCAAGCCGAGGATGGGCGTGGTTCAAGATGAACTTACCTCAACACTGTAAAATAATGTACTCAAGCTCATAGAAACTCGAATCAAATGTAAAGATGTTAAACAAAAGGGCGCCAGAAGCTATAAATCGAAAAGAAAACAATGTAACAGTCAACGTAGCTCCTCGCTGACTAACACCCTGTACATGAGTACCCAGAAGTACAACACCCTGTATATAGGTGCATTTACCACATCAACAAAAGGGTACTGGTATAACATTGGACGTATATCGACACATGTATACTACCCGAGGGATGTTAACTTTATTTATTCGAAGACAACGCTGCAACTCGTTTGAAGGTTCTATATTAAACACAATAATGATAAATGATAAAGTTAATTATTCAATAGCGAGATTAATTTATTTTTAGATTATCTAGCTTACTTCGATAAAAATTCTGATAAATGTTAGCTCTGCAGAGGTTTTTGACAAACAAAATTTTGCGTTTAATTTTAACGTTCCTGAACATTCCCCAACAGGGGTTACACACAAAACAAAACAAAACAGAAGTAGTACTACAATAAATAAACGATAACTTATCACTAACTCGGTGGTTGCGGTTAACCCCAGAACTGGAAAAGATTGGAACTTTCACGGGACCGGTGACTTCAGCAGACAGGCTCTCTTGACACGCTGGCCGGCAGACAAAGTCCCCGGCTTGGGCACGTAAAAAAGTAGGCGTTTTGATTTCAATAGCGAGCGCAAAAGTGTTGCTTGCACTCACAAAACAAAAGGTCTTTCTATTGATTTTCTACTTTATAAACGTCCACAGTTATTAGTTTAGTTTTTATTAACAAGACATGCAGGAATGTTGGGAAAACTGAGTTTTCCCCACAAAACACCAGCTTCCAAGATAAAACGTTGAAGGAATGGTGAACTTCTATCACAATCCCGAAATGTTCGGTTGGGATAAATTAGTATTCACTAATTTCGGTACAACGAAAGTTCATAGGGCACTTCCCATTGACATTTGCAAATTCAGAGTTAGGAATCCGCCTCAAGGAGGCGACAATAAGTCCAGAAACTACTTTGTAGAACTTTGACAAACGAGAAACATAAATTGTACCATACAAAACAATACAAATGTGCAATGTTTTCTTTCTAATCAAAGATCACGCAACCTTTTTCGACAAGAGCTGGAAGCCAATTTATCGGTCCGGGCCGACACGCCTGCGGTCCCGGTGACTGAAAACGTGCTCAAGGCGCTAAGTCAAGCTTGATTCACACTAAAAAAAGAAGTAAGTACAAATACAACATATTCAAATGGAAGTCTTTCCAGTCTTCCAATTATTGTGTGATTTGCTCTTAAATGGGTTTCTTGCCGAAATTTCCAAGAGCACATCTGGTCGTGGTGCCAAGGATCCCAGGCCTTTTTTACTCTAAAAAGCACAAATCAGTAATAAAATATAAAAATAAAAATTTAGCGGACCTTTAAAGAACAATTTCAACAACGCAAGAAATTTAATAGATGTTTTAGAGAGAAAAAAATAATAAATTCATGCTAAATATAAATACATTTAAAACGAAATTTAGGAAACGTATGCAATGCTATAAAATAACATTACAAGCAACTACGATAAATATTAATAATAATTGTAGTAACTGTACAGTAAGTCCTAATGTAAATGTTAAATGAAGCGTTTGTGATTAAAGACTGATAAAATTACATAAAGCATTTCTAAACACCTTTTTTCTAAAAAATTTAAATTTGACATTTTACGTGGTAACTATGGTACCGAAAACAATTACAAAATATATCTACGTTTTCAGTGTTTATTTTGCACAGCAATGGGCTTGTTACTTTATTTTAAAACCTTTAACGCTCGTAGGCTTTAACGACAGACAGCGTCCAATTTTAAGCTCGGTCGTACATAAAAACAACACTGTTCAACAAGGTTTCTGTTCCTCATGAAGTAAGTGATGATTTTTATATTTTAGGGGATGCTGAAAAATAATATGACATTGCGAAGATTCCATCACCCACGGATTTTTAAAAAAATCAAAATCTAGAAATTCTCAATTTTATCACATTTATCCATTATATTTAACATATGAATTTTGTCCTTTGTCATTGTAGCATTAATAAAATGGTTAAATCAACACCTATATAGCTTAAAACAAAGATTACAACATTGTAAAGTTACATTGTTTATAAATTTTTAAAAAAATTAAAAAGAATTTCTATGAAAATGGTGGAAGCGCTCCTCATGTTCGTCGCCTACAGCTTCCATACTTTTGGGGGAAAAAATTAAATGAAGCGCCAAAAAATGAATTTTCAATGACATTGAACAGCCCAAATTTTGGTAACTTGTGAACATGTCTTTAATTAATTTTTCATAGTTAGGACTTCGATTATTTCCTAAGAAATGCGTCACAACATTTTTAAAATCAATCCAAGCTGCTTTTTCTGAATCACTTAATGTATTCTCAGTAATTTTGTTATTCATAAGGCGGCTAATTTGTGGGTTAACGAAAATGCCCTCCTTAATAGTGATGGAAACTGTTCAAATCCACGTCCTTCTTTGTTCATCGCTTTAACGAATTTTTTCATCAATCCCAACTTTATGTGTAAACTTTCTTTTTATCAATTAGTGGGCTGTTTCAGATATTTTTCACCTTTAATATATTGTTGGCGCACTTTTGGACAAGTTGAAGGCAGTAATTTGAGAAAAACGTCCAGGAATGGTAAAGAAAACAGTGCTGTATCACCACGACAATGCACCAAGTGCTATCGTTTAGCAAAAACTGACCGAATTGAAGTTTGAAGTATTTTCCCATCCACCTTATTCCTAGGTGGAAAGCGATCTTGGTCAAATAAAAAGGTGATTGAGGCTGTAAACAGTTATTTTGAAGGTCTACAAGACAATTACTTTTACGAGGGAATTGATACGCTGGAGAAACGTTGGACTAAGTGCGTTGTGCTTAGGGGGGATTATATAGAAAAATAAAATATAACTTTAATCAGAATTGCTGTTTTTATTTTCATTCCGGAAACTTATCAATCTATCCTCGTAGTTATAACTGCTATGCAAGTAGTATACAATGTGGCCAAGATAAGGAGGGCCACTACAGGGATTTCGGAGACAGCCGTAAATAAAAGATGATTGTTTATTTCTCAAAGTTCTTTACGAATTAGGGGCCATTGTAAATCTAAAATTTTAAATAAATTATTAGGTTCGTATTTAAAAATCTGGACTTGAAGATGATACCTAAATAACGGAACGTCGTACCAAAAAAATAATAGTACCATCTTCTTTTTTTCAATAAAGTGTTATAAGAAAATGTTTGTCGTTTTTCATTATGTTAAAAAATAAATTTAGGAGAGAATGAAAACAAAATTGCAATTTTTCGGTATTTTTCGAATATTTTTGGAATCGTTCGGAATATTCTTATTTTTTAAACGGCATCGTACTAGGCGCTTAATTGCGCTACTTTTTCCCTATTTATCCGTTTTTCTACCTCTTATGGCTTCCAAAATTCCTATAGTGGCCCTCTTTATCTTGGACACATAGTACAGTAAAAAATTGAAAATGGAATTTCTTAAAATTGGATGGTGATAGAAAATTTTTATTAACATTTTCTTTTTCAGCGCCCTGAAATTTATAAGAAACACCCAATGAATATAGAGGAACGGAAAAATTAAAATTTGTTGAACAGTGATAAATTAGTTCTGAAACCTTTATCCCTTACTTGAACTTGCCCCAAAGTGCTTTTTGTCTGACTTGACTCTGTGGTTCCAAGACAATTCCTGGCTATTATAGAAATAAATTTCTCTTTATTGGAGATGATTAATTGTTAATGAGAGGTGGCTAAATGATAAAGTGAGTCGAGAATTCATTCTTTACATACATTTCAACTCCAACTAAATATAAGAAAAACAAAACTCGGGACAGATTCTTCTACGTCGTAGAAAGAGTATATTCTACTTTCTACCGAGCCACCGTAGTTTGTATCATGTGCTTAATCATCTCCTCTTTTTGTCGACTCCGATCTTAAAACTTCATTGGAAAAAACAGATGAATTATTTTGTTTTGTACAAGTTCTACTATTTAAAATGAATTAACCATATCAAAATAAATTCTATATAACTGTTACAAATAGATTGATTTTTTGAAAGTCTTTTAGTGTATGTTGAGTTAAATCTTCCGAAAATCTAACTATACTTTTAAAATGAATATCTTGCCTGAATTTAAATTTTCATCCTGCGCCTTTCCTGAAACAATTATCTACATTGGTTATTTACAAATTTGCAAAGTTCAAAATCCATTATTCACTAGTTTTTTTCGTTTAGCAAAAAAGCTTTTTAATTTTACAGAATAATAGGCATTGACTGAGCTACGATTCTAATATTTGGTTCATTAAGTGCAACTTCAGAAGTTTCAAAGTTGCAATTTCATTCTTTTTGGCATTAACAGTTTTAAAATAATTTATGGTGGTTGAAAATTAGTCCACAAAAATAATTTAGAAATTTTATTAATGTACTCTTCTATTATTATTTATTGTACAATCTACTTTAATACTCATTAATAAAAAGGGAAAGTTGCGTGTTGCTATAATGGCCGTAATCAATTATTGTCCGGACCGTTACATTAATATGCTAGTTAATTTTATTTTATACAACTAAAACAGCAGAATTATCAAAGTTTTCTCAATAATTCTTGCATAAATGTCATTTCATCTATAATGCATTGTTTAATTGCGTGCTTTCCACTGAACAAGTGAACAAACAGTTTGCGTGAACGTATTTACGACTTGAACCACATGAGTAAGCAAAAATTATGCCCTAACTACGCAAAGCAGTAATAAATTTTAAGATGGTTTTGGCTTTAGTTAGATAAGCTTATTAAAAAATGCGATATTCATGTTAAACAAATAAATCTCTAAATGCATTTAGCAAGAAAAACATAACTGAATTTGTTTATCTTTAAATTGTGATAAAACTAATATACCAAGTGATTTATTTCAGAATTAAAATATAACATGAATAAATTGTAAACACATTTAAGTATTTCATAAAACTATAACTATACAGTAAAACATTCAAAATTTAAAGTAAAGTAAACAAAAAAAAACAACAAAAAATAAAGCGACGCTTCGGCCCAATGGGGAGCGCCGGCGCTTGGGAGGAGCGGCGTCATATAAATGAACAAGGCAAGGCATCAGATATATATTTTTATTAAATTAAAATATAATCACAACGGAAGCATTAAAATAAATAAAACATTTCTAGGGCACAGATATAATGACTAATATGTGCCTGCTTTGAACTACACGGTCTGTCCAGGTTTGGTTTTATATTCGCGATGTTCACTCTGAGCTTTTTTTCTATTTGAAGTTTGTTCTATTATTTAGATTTTAAAGCAGCTACACCAGAAAAAAACCAATTTCGCACAAGCGCACGGTTAAGAAGTGGGAATAGGTGACAGTATCCGAAGCGCTTTCGCTTTGGTTGCAAGACGGTTCAGTCCAGAAATCTGTTAAAGACTTAATAACAACATTTTAATTTTTCTGAGCTACTTGAAGCAAGATCTTTAGTTGTTCTTCTTCTTGCAGCGCTAGGCCGGTAGGTGTACTGTCAAATAGATTTATCACCCAATTTAATGTCTTCTTTTGTGAAAAAGTATTTGCCGAAATTGGTGCTCAAGTTCTCTAAATGTTCTCCACTGTCATTAGCAACACTTTTTTATGATTCTCTTCCGGCGGGTACCTCTAGATAAATTCAAACGTTATGGGAAACATCTCAAGGCAGTTTTCTCATATTTTGTTGTTTCACAACTGTATTTTCTTATAAAAAGCCTTGATCCTTTCACTTAAATCAAATTTATTTGTATTATTTCCCTGAAGTTGAAGATTGAGTGAATTAAGTGTTTCGAATATGGTTACTAAGTAGGAGAGCTTCGTTAAAAATGTAAAATTCTTTCGTATATTTATGACCATCCTTGTTTAAGAATATCGTTATTTCATTTTTCAGTTCGTGGACGCGCTTGAACATCTTACCGCGTGACAACCATCTGGATAAAGAATAAAACAACAATGATCGATGTTTAGATTTTACATTTCCACAAAGAGCAGCAAAAATCCTTGATTTTAGAGGTCTGGTTTTTATTACAATTAATTATATCAATAACTACTGCCAAAACAATATTTGGCCCACGACTTAACGATTTTGATGCTAAAGCTTGTAATATCTTTTCAAAGTTTTCTCGAATTACAATGTTACTCACCAAATAACGATACTTATCTAAATCCAATCCGGCTTTAATCGAGTCGTAGGTGTGAGACAATCTTAAATTAAGTTGGAATATCAAGTCAGCAATAGATAGCAAGTCTGTAAAACAATTTTAATTTATTAAACAAAAACGACAAACATACTAACGTCAGACTCGACGAATTTACTATTTATTCGACACAATAACAAAGAAATAGAGGCTAAGTTAATACATTTATTAAAATTTTGTTAACCAAAAAATTCCAAAATTCGCAGCAATAATTGCTTCAAAAGCCACTAACACAATCATTCAATAGAAATGTGATAATTAGACCATGTTATACTAGAGATTCCTCGTTCAAACATTGAATTATACCAGACAAATTTTTAAACAAAAAACCAACAAACTACTGCTTCGAAGGCTTGACACACAATGGTCTTTGTTCTTTTCAACAGGGCGGAAGGACCGCAATCTCTATCAAATGTCGTATTCATCCGCCAGATTTCAAAATCCAGGAAGAACTGAATTTGTAGAATTAAACTGAAGAGAAAATCGATGATTTGCGATCAATATCTTACTTTTTTAAATTAAATTATAAATTTTAGAAAACTATCAGACGCAAATCAAGTTTTTATACGAGAGAACAACAATTATTCAAGAAAATTTAAAATCGATTTAATTCAAGGGTACTTCATTCGGGGAATCCCCGGGAACAACAAATTTTGAATTTTCCTACAAAGGTTAATTTTAAATAAGAAAAGCTTAAAAATGTAGAATTCCTAATTCAATTTAATCAATAAACAAACCAAAATATGAACTCAACAATAAACTATGAAAATTAGCTTAAATAAGTCTAGAGTATGCATCCACATTATTATGTGACTCTCTCGTACCAACTTAGAATAATTAAATCTTGGTGGGATTTTAAGAAATTTAATAATTATATTCTGACAAGTAACGAACCGTTAAAAGTTTGCCGGTGAATCATGTAATGTGTCCAGACCACGCTTGGAGATTCATTCTTTACAAGTGCCTCTTAACTGCTATATCTACATGGCTTGAGCTCTGTCGGTGCAAACTCCAACACAACTCTCCACTGCAAGTTTGCGTTGATAATAGCATCATTTGTAATTCTGAATAACTCGACACCAGTTGCTCTGTTGTAGCACTCTGACAGAATCTGAATAGCAGATCAAATCGGAATCGTTACTACTGTCTGTTGCTTCATCGAGTTATATGGCAAATAAGTTTTCAACTAATTCAGATTCAAGCTGTTACTGCATATCCACAGATATATCATTAACTTTTCGGCAAATTGTATCGCCTGACAGAGGAATCTTCTTAAGTTGTTTAGCATAGTTTTCACCAAACATTATTGGTAGAATACGTAGCTCTACAATCGTATTTTTTTTTACATTTGGCTATTCTATAAGCCACTTTGTACGATGCCAATAAAGCTATTTCATTTACGGGGTTTATCGATATATTCTTTGTGCAGAGTTTCTAAATCTGCAGCCAAAATTACCAAACAAATAACACATTGAAATTTTTCTTCACTACTTATCTCAATGCTTATGCAACCAAAGTTTAAGTAGAATTGGTCGTATTTTCGTGTTTTTGATTTTATAATAGAAATAACATTGGTACTGGGCGTTGTTGATGAAGTAAAAGCTTCTTCGTCCTCAAGGCTGCGTTTGCCTCCGGTTAAACATCTATTCATATTTATTACACGTGTACATAAATATACAATCTTTTCTGAGCGTTGGGAACTCCAAGTGACAAAGTCTCTTATGTAACACAGTTGCAATGGAACAACTAACAACTCACGAGCAAACGCGCTGCTTTTATAGTTGCGTATTTTCAATCCAGAAAGTTCGATACTCATCTGTATCTGCCGCGAACATTCGGATAACAGTTAAATCACGTAATAGTACGGCGCGACTGCACTACATCTGCAGCAATACCCAGCGTTGTCAAGTCAAGTTTAAATTCCCGCGTATTGGGTTATTTTATATTATGCAAGGGGCGCAGAATTGTTCAAAGTAAAAAAGATTGAGAATCTCTGATCTATCCCAATTTCTTCGATCACAAATGGCTGCTAATGGGAAGACTTACTTTTCACAGCACACCATTATTGTTTTTGGAGCTTAATTGCCATTACTCTCTGGATCATTTTAAGTGGCTTGCGGGAATAATGATATGCCAAGATACGTGTTGAGAGATGAGTCGGAACTTTGCTAAATAATTATTAAATTGGGAACACTTTGATTGTGGATCAAAGGTTCAGAAATGTAATTAAAGTGACTGAACCTTTTGCTTACAATATATTAATGTCAAAGCAGCTTCAGAGTTGCCGAAAATGTTTTCAAATGCTAATTTCTAGTGATTTGTAAAAAAAGGTTCCATTTGGCTCTTGCCTTAAGTCTTATATCTTTCGACTTTGATTTTCACCACATTTTAGAAAAACGTGTTCTTGCACTTGATTGCTAAAAACCTATTTCTGGTAACTTGCAAAAGAGAGATTATTTGGTTCTGGCCTTTTAGCACAGTCCTTCGACTTTGCATTTCGACACATTTTAGAAGTGCGCACTCTTGCACTTGCAATAAATTATCAAATACATTCTGGGCCCCGTGCTTATAAACTGACGCTTTTCAGAGACGTTTTTGTGTCAGTTTGCAAAAGAACTACTCTTTTGTATGTAAGGTATACACATTTTAAGAAGATGCACTTTTGCGGGCAATTTATTTTTCTTAAAACGCGTTGTCGCAAATTCATTGTTAGTATTTTCTGATATGTAAATCTTTCAATATCAGTTTTCTCAGATTATGAGAAGCTATACTCAATTCCGAAAATGGTCATTTTCTTACTTGAATTTAATTTACATTAACATGTATTATACATTATAGCCTAGTATGGAAAGGTAGCCTTATGTTTACAGACGCCAGGTTATAAAGTCATAGGTTAGAAAATCATTAGGGATATTGTTGTCGTGCATAAGTAGCACTGTAGAAGTATTAACCTTTGATTTTACAATTTCTGTCACAAAATAATTAAAAATTGTTTTACATTCACATTGTTTTACGTGCATCCATTAGATGTTAATAATAACAAATTTGTTTATTTCTTACACCATTAATAAACGAAGTTATTGTCTTAATTTTAATTTGAAAATGTGAAACGTACTTGGCCTATGAATATGACAATTGATGATAAATGTAAATATCTGACAAAGTTATTTTAGTGCGATTGGTAAATAGGGAATTATTTTGTAATGCTTCCTATAATTAGTATAAATTATAATCTCAAATAATTTGAAGACAATTTCATTGGCATTGTGTATTAAAAGTTTGCATTCTAACCTCAAATTGATATTTGTTTTCAAGTTTACAACTACTTGTATTCCTAGTAATTTGCTTATTTTTAAAAAAAACATTGCCGTTTTATCATATTATGTTTTTTAATACTTTTCACCGCTCTTTTTATTAATTTCTAGCAAAATATGTATGGGTGATGGCGCGATTGAGATTCATAGAGCCTTCAATGTTGACATAATGAAGTATCAGTATATATTTTTGTTTGTCATCATGATACTAGGTTATGTGGATGCAACACTTTAAACAATATATAGAAATCATACACTTAAAATCTACACTATGCATAATTTATACACAATGTCGCCTAGCACCCGAACACATTTTAACGAGGCCCAAAATTCCCGTAAGGCGCTTTGCAAAAAATTAGTAAATCAGTAATGCGTCATCAATTTTTTTCCTAGTTATTAGATACCCTACATTAGAGCTCCTTGATATTGTTTTATTACTATGTCATTTTTTAATGGGTAGAGTGTGGACACACTTGTCGATGCCATTTTTAAAAGATAGTTGTATGTTCGTCAACTAACCTTAAATCTCGATATCAACGTCATTTTAGCCACGCGCGCACCCCACAAAATACATGACTTTTGGATAATCTTCTTGTCAATTCTTGTTTGCTTATTAAAGCAATTCTAACTTTCGCAGATTTTACTTATATTGGAGGGACAGTTAATTTTGAAATGATCTGCTCTCAGGTGCTTTGAGCCTCTGTTTCTAGAATAAGAAAAATCGATGTAACACTAAGATTTGCAATCCTTGGAATATCCGAAACAATCAGCATTAAAACCCTACACGGGCCGAAATGTCTAGGTTCGGTCCGACTAGGAGTAAACTTGACACGGTCCGAAAAAAGCCCAGTAACTTTTTGATCGTCCGGAAAAGTTCGAGAGGCCCAAACGGTCCTGACAGTCCCTGAAGATCCAAACCCCCTGAGACCCCTGAGGCCCGACCGACCCGAAAGATCCGGAAAGCCGGACAGGTCAAAGGCCTCTGAACGACTAACAAGACCTAAACGACCCGACAGGGCCGAGAGTTCCGAACGGTCCGAGACCCCTGAACGACTTGAGAGGCCCGAACATTCCTACAGCCCCGGGAGGCCCGAGACCCCTAAATGATTCGAGAGGCCCGAAGGACCTGACAGGGTCGGGAAGCCTGCAGGTCAAAGAACACTAAACGACTGAAGAGGCCTGAACGACTCAACAGGGTCGGGAGGTCCGAACGACCCAAGACCCTGAATGACTCAAAAGGCTCGAATGACCCGACAGGACCAGGAAGCCGTACAGATCCGAGAAATTCTGAACGATTCAAGGGTCCCGAACAAGAAACCCGGCCCGTGCAGCCTTGCACGGTACAATACGAAACTTTTCGGCTTTGGCTCAGTTAATTAATTAATAATGACCACCTTAGTCCGACGAGCCTGATAGACCGGAAAAACGTGATTGACTCGATGCAGGCCCGTAAAGCCCAATGTATTTTTAAAATGAGGCCCGGCCCGACCCAAACCGGAGCTTCGGACCGGGCCGCGCACAGTTCCGACTAAAAGACCCGGCTTGTGCAGACTCTTCTCTGCATTATATTTAGTTAGTTACTACATCATCAATAAGATGATATTGCTACCGATGCACAACGTGACTCTTGAAGGTTGATTAATTAACTGTTGGGCTCGTTTTTGTACAAATCATTTAGATAATCTTCATTGATGTTGGTCGTTGTTAAAATACGTTTCACATGGTTGGTAGAGGGGCAGTGATAAAACATCTCTAGCATTACACTTAATTCAGCTTTACAACATAACACCAATAACTATCCAAACAATATTTATATAAGTTTTCAATGTTTCTCTTTGTATATTGTCTCGATTTGTAACGGTTCGTTACTCGTCGTCATAAAATTATTTAAATTTTCTAAAATCCCGTCCATATGTCATTACTCTGTTGGTACGAGTTATTTAACTAAATTTCCATAATTTATTGTTGAATTCAAAATTTGATTTGTTCATTCATTAAATTGAATTAGGAATTCTATATTTTCAAGTTTTTCTTATTTAAAATCATCTTTTATAGGAAAATGTGAAGCTTATTGTTTTTGGGGAAATCCTGTAATGAAATATCCTTGAGCAGTTTGATTTTAACATTTTTTTTGAATATTTGTTATTCTTCCTTATAAAAATTTTAGTTGTGGTTGATAATTCTTTAGAAATTCTAATTTAATTTAAAAAAAAAGCAAAACATTGATCCTAGGCCATTGGTTTTCTCTTCAGTTTAATTTGTATAATTTTAGTCATTTCATATTTTTGATTTGCCGCATGAGTTGGACACTTTTCTTAGGCGTGGTCTTTCCGTTTTGATCTGACACAAAGCGATTGTGAAAGGAGTTAACAATCAACAGGTTGGTTGTGAGATTGATGTTTAGAATTTTACAGTCAAAATTAGATTTCTTCAGCGAGTCTGAATAAATATTGTGTTAGGTTGTTTATTCGTGGTTGTAAAATTTGATTCTAGCTTTTGTTTTTCTGTTATGGTTGTTTATGACCTAGAAAAACGAAGATTCTCGAATGATTTCCCATATGCATTCGTTATAACAATTAATGGTTTGCGAAGTTGCTTCAAGTAAAAATCCTGTTGTTTATTATATAAAATCAAGAATACTTTGAATTTTGAAATTCAACACAGGTAATATCATTCATAACTTCACAAATACAATGGTACTTGGATCAACAAACAAGGTACAGAAACAGTATTGAATGTAGATCCTCGTGGGGATGTGATAAGCGAGGAAGTACATGCATATCTGTGAGTTAAGTTGTGTTTTGTCTTAACGTTTATTTTGTTTTTAAAATTTGTTCATACGACAAGGCGAAACTCTTGTAATGCTGCGATGTGGTGACATATATTGGTTTTTTTGATAAATTAGTGGTTATTGTTAAAATCCACTAGTTTTAACGATTAAAGAATATTTAATATTGTGGATATCCATTTGTTTATGAAAAATTAGTTGCTATCAATGATATCCATTTATTCAATGATTTAAATATATTCCAAATTATGAATCTCTATTTGCTTATAGATAACTAAGTTGCTATCATTGATGTTTATTTGTTTGTTAACCTAGCTATTAATTAGACTATGGTGACGTCACCTCTATTTAGTGAGGATTATTTAAAATTAAAAAGGTTTTTCACTCTTGTTAAAGAGTGGCCTTCTCTTTTTTATTTTTTTGTGTTGTTTGTGTTTTTTGCGATAAACATTTTGATTAAATAAAACTATACATCATTTTTTGTGTCTAATATTTTATTGATAAACACCACGTCTGTTTTGGAATTTTGAGTTTTTCTTCCAATTTAAACAAAAAGGCTCTGGCGTCCAAGAAATTATTTATTATTGATATCCTTTTGGTTGGTTTAAGATATAATTTAAATAACAGACCTGTGGTTTATCATAGTATTGCTAGATTCCAATTTACTTTTAAAACTGTCTGATACCCACGGCCCATAATTAGATGAGTCATCATTAGCCGGATGGTTTCTAATAAGCATTAAAGTTATTTGGCGAGTAACCTTTAAATCATAAATAAAACGTTTTTAAATAGATTAGAAATTCATTTATTAAGAATTTCATTGACTGACTTATAGAACTGGCACTGTTTTATTGGCTGAATCACAGGCTAATCACTAACAAACGATATCCTATTTTTACTTTTAAGTAGTACTTTTATATCGGATGATTTTTACCATGTTGAAGTCTGCGTAGCGTTCTCACGCGAATTTCAATCAACGCTTCCCTTTCAACCACAGGAGTACAGGCACTTTAACTTTGATGTAGTTGCACGCACAGGTCAGCCTATTGCAACTATCACATTGAAAACTTACAAAAATAACTCAGATTCTTGCCAATTTGCAGTCCATTCTAATCTCAAGAATTTACTACACAAAGAGACTTATTATCAATTTTAGTGCCGTAATAATCCTACTGTTTAGGACTTCAAATTTGAGCCTAAGCAATGAGCATGCATGAATATGTTTATAAATTCAGAGCAAAACTTACAACTAATCTTTATCGAACATATTTGAAACGTTAAACTGCAGGTTACTGTACCGTTCTAATAGCAGTCAATTTAAATGTAAACTACTTGTTTACACTCTTTTACGTATTTTACACTAATGTGCAATATTGCTGTTTACTACTATTTTTATGAAAGAAAATATTATAAGCAAATACTATCAGTAAGAAGATCGTCATTTCTGAATGGTATGTTCTTTATTTATAAGTTGCTTCATTAAACTGCTTAAAATAGTAATAAAATTTCTTTTGTACAGTAATACAATTTCTTTTAAAATTGTCAACGTTACGCCATTGTAAATACAACATGACAAGGATGAAAAATGCTAGACTTTTACTGTCCTTTACAACCACGGTGCGTTCTGTCTGTCTTCTTTAACAAGTGTGTCCACACTCTACCAGTCTACCCATTAGCTCAAAACCATCTTGTAGTAAATCTCATAAGAATAATAAGAACTGTGTAATACCTCTGTATAATCCTGCAAAAAAAAGAAAAAGTTATCTATATTTGATTTTTAACATACTAGGATACGGACAGGAAAACAACCTAGCATCGAATAACAACTATTGATGATCTGTAACTTGTTCCTTTAGATCAATTTAATCTGTAAAAGACGGTTCACAAAATACATTGGTTGATGATGATAAATTAGTTCCGATCTGACAATTAGGCTGTTGATGTTAGAGTGGTTGTTTGAAGGGCGTATTGTTTAGAATTATATCAAAACAAAATGTTTCTGTTATAGATGAAAAGGGTAAGCGAGACTTTATCGTTTTGTATCTTTAGTACCTAACGAATTATATTTCTTTAGAAAAGAAAATAAAAGACAAACTTTAAACAAAGCAAGTGAGGCAAATTCAAACTTTCCTTGTTGAATTTCTACGACTTGAACAACTCTTGGTGTGAGTTCTGGAACTAGTCGAACTAGTATTGTTAAATGTGTAAACGCACTCAACTTATCAAACGATCGAATGGAAAACGTTCTGGTGCGTTCTTGAACGAGTTCCCGTAACACATAACTTGAAGAAATTAATAACTAATAAGTAACTGTATGATTGAAGTGTGGAGTACTGTTTGCGGTTCAAGAAATTATCAATAAATTATCTTTTATAATAAAAGACAAACTTTTATCCTATAATATTCAAAACTTATTTTGATATTTCTAACAACACAAATAATATTATATAAATAATTTAGAGGCGTTTTTTAATTATTAATAAAAAATATGTACTTAATAACAAAAAGAGAATTATTCGCTGCTTTCTCCATTCCTCTACCTTTATATTTCACTTTCAGTTCATAACTCTTTGTAATAGCATGCTGCGTGCATGAAAGTAGCAGAAGGTAGCAGTAATAACAATAATTTTATCTTAGATATACATAGGTATTTTATCTAAAGCACCTCCGAACGCTTGTTAACTTTGTTGTTTTATTGTTGTTTTTTTTACTTTGTAATTTTACTTCATCCTTGTAACAAAAGATCCCAGAAAAATATTTTAATACTTATTTTTCATTTGTTTTACATGCAGTTCAATACTCACAAGAGAAAAACCGGTAAATAGATTGATAAAGTACTAGAAAATTTTGCACGTGCATGCATTTTACGGGCGACTTTGATAATTAAAAAATAAGTAATTAGTTTTGAAAGCAAGCTTGTCATGAATTGAGAACAATTCAAAACAATTTAAACTGCCAGATTTTTGATTCTCACTGGTGATTCGGAGATAGTTTAACTTGCAATCTTGCATGCTTAAAAGTCAGTCGTCAAATGACAATGGAAACACTTTTGCAACACTTTTTTTATAAGTCCCACTGCTGATTTTTACACTCACTACACGGATGACACTATCTCTTTCAGGGAACACCTCCACGATTCTGCCAATAGACCAAGATAATGGTGGAGCGCTGTTATTCTGGAGCAGTAAACTCCTACCTTAAGATTAGGTGATTGTTGGGTCTATTTTCTTCATTATTGTAATCTATGAAGGTATTCTTATTTCCATCGCTTCCAGAATTGTTGTCTTATTAGTTGCTGAACACGTTGGAACTGCGGCGGTCTGTTTATTGGCTCACGTGATAAGTTTGGTTCCGGTATGACTGTGAGTTTATGCCCAATAAGAAAATGGGTTGGAGTTAATGGGTTAAGATCATTGGGATCAGAGGAGAGTAGGGTTTAGGTCTCGAATTTAAAACAGATTCAATCTTAGTTACAATTGTATAAAATATTGTTCGAGTGTTAGCAGTGCGTTGCCTGCGAGACCTTTAAAATGAAATTTGACACCTTTCACCCCTGATTCCCAGAGTGTAGTGAATTTGGTGGAATATAGGACCACGTAATCCCCTCCAATGCCATAGCATCGATAATTTCATGCCCGCATTGTCTTAGTTATTCAAGGATTGATTTCAACTCATCTCTGGATTCTTACTTCTGGATCAATTACGTCACTAAGCGGTAAAGAACCTCTAAATCTATCCTCAAAGTTCTTATAAAAGTTTCAGAATCTGTTAATTTGCATTTTAATTGCCTTCTTTTTCTATGTAAAATTGTTAACTGGTTGTTGTCTGTTTCATTAGCGATTTCTACTTGATATTCTTATAACATAAATTATAGAAATAAATTGATTTGAGCTGAGTTTAATGATTACCGCATAATGAATTTGATTGTACCCGCAATGATAATTTAATTTTTATTTTTTAATTGTAATAACTCAAATATGTTCTGTTCTAAATAATTTTGGATGAAAAAAGAATTAATATCATAATAAGGAATGGGCTTTATTTACATCTGGCTAGACAATGACGACCCTTGATCATTTATTGGGGCCGGTTAATTTTCCATAACGCTGCTGTCGAAGTTTTTCTTTATTTTCTTGTAATAATTGTTATTCTTGTATCGGATGCTGGGCAGTCCGGCTCGAAGGACCATTTTATGTTGATGACTGACTGATGACTCAGGTCAAGTTTGTTTAGTGTAAAGTTTTGATAAATCCCCTTGAAGAATCTAAAAGTAAAATTAAAATTTTTCATGAAATTACTATCTGGTATTAAAAATATTGAAATTTTGCTACGATGCTTGATGGAAAGATTTCTGCAACCGGGTATTTCCCGTAGTGTCAGGATTGTGCCATTGTCAAATTCAAAAAATTTGTCACTTCTAACCTATAATTCAGTTGACAGTTCTGTTTACATAGCGCTTGGAAAAAAGTAATTTTGTGAAGAAAATGAAACTCTCGACGTCTGTTGTTGCCACTAGCGTTGATGCACTGTGTGAAATGATTGAGCGAGATTGGCACGTGAAATAGGGATCGCCTTGGGCATTGACACGAAAGCAATACACACGATTTTACACGATCATTTAAACGTACGGAAGCCTTGCAGTTGCTCGATTCCACATAATTTAAGTGAAACTGAAAAGAAGAATCGCGTCAATTGGTGCAAAGAAATGCTGAAGAAATTCAACCGAGGTCATTGAAGATTAGGGTACAACATTGTTACTGGTGAAGAATGTTGGATCTACTCATACGAGCCGGAAACTAAACAACAATCCACTGTTTTAATGTTTCAAGGTGAGTCAAAACCCACAAAAGTGGTTCGTTCACGCAGTGCTGCAAAGCAAATGATCGCTTGTTTCTTCCGTATTTCTGGACATCTGGCAACCATAGCTTTAGAGGATCGAAGAATTGTAAACGCTTATTGGTACACAACAATTTGTTTGCCGGAAGTCATCGGTGAAATCAGAAAAAACAATCCAAATCGGTGTATCCCTCTTCATCATGACAATGCAAGTATCTACACAGCTTTACAAACTTCACAAGCTGTAAAGCCATTTACTAAATTTTATCCGTGGTTTCCTTAACCATTTGCAGAAATCTTTTCAGCAAGCCTTCTATAAAGAAATATCTTTTGTTTAATTTGCCTGGTACTTGTGTTTGCTTGGAATTATTCCAGTGATTTCCAGCACAAAAAGGGCAAAATACTCGTTTTAAATTATATTTGTCTTAAATCAGTGTCGAGTCTTTTATCAAACTATCAGGAACATCCCGAGAGATACAAGACCTTAAAAGAATTCTGTTGGAATTCGTGAAATTGCAAAATCTTTGAAGACTCTAAAAGCTAGAAATTCGAAGAAGATTTACTTTTTGGAATGTAACGTCAAGCCAAACTTTCAGAGAAAAGGGGCCTTGTTTTAATCGCTTTTAAACGTACTTAAATTTCTTTAGAAATATTTTAAACATTTATACATTATAAAGTTTCGAAGAAAGTTTAAGAATTTTGTTTACTGTTTAATTCTTAGAGTATCTAATACATTGTAAATTTTCCTAGAATAATTCTCCTTTTGTCTAAATTCTTCTTAAAAGAACCTACAACAATACTTCTTTGAACAAAATTTTTGTTGATAGTTTTCAGAACATGATTATTATTTTTTTCTCTTGGAAGACTCGAGAACACTCCTCTTCGTTAAACATACAGGTAGAGATGCATAAAAGCTTGTAGTTATATACAGAGACATGCATTTATTCGTTATCATTCATAGTTCGTACAAGATTTAACAACATAGTTCCTCGACAACTGTTAACCTGTTTATAAACTTTAATAACTAACATTTATTTTAATTATTTTATTATTTATTATTATTATTATAAAAATGCCTACACTTCAGTACTTCTACAACTTCAAGGTTGGAAATTCTTCTACTGTGCAATATTGGAACTTTCTATTGGTGTTGTTTCCTAGGATAGATTGGCCCTTATACACCAAGGCCTTTTTAAGAAAGTTATTTGCATTTAATTTCCAATTATGCCTTTAACGACTTCGTAGTGAGCAATCAGAATTTTTTGTAATAATTACAATTGCACATGGATGGTCAATTAAGAAGGGAAAATATAGGTTCATTTTTGTACTTGTTATTTAGTTATTTAGGTGTTTAAATAGCTTAAATCAGTTTAAACTGATGATTCGAAATTAAATTTCTTTATAGTTTTACGTAGAATTTCTAAGATTCTACTGGTTTAAACCATTTCGAAATCTTGGTTAAGTTATCGAAACTAAGTCTAGTAGCATTAAGCAAATTTAATATTCTGACGACTTCATCTTTTTAATTTTTGGTTTAGTAGCTAAGAAATGAAACTTAAAACCTTTTTATACAATGCATTTATGAATTGAAATATAATAAAACTTGTGTTGGTTGGCTTTTCACCAGTGTGTTTCTCATTTATCATACCACATAACAAGACTGCGGTTCATGCCGGCTTTTGTTTTCTCCCGGTCTTTCTCGAAAAGAAAACAATGGCGCTCAACTAAATGAATAGTATTGGTGGTTTCTGGTCGAAGAATTGTAATTGCGCCGCAAACTTGCTATTACTAAGTTAGTGCGCATCCTTTCAGGGAGTAAAGCCTCTATGTTATTTTTCTGTGGTTTATGCAGCAAAAATCAGAAAGTAATTCTGAATTACGCCGATAATTTACCGTATTCATAGCGTTTTCGATTTAGAAACATGTATTGAAGAATGACATAAGTACTCTCTGTTCACACTAGCGTGGTCAATCAAATCAGTTTCAGTATCAACAGATAAAAAAAACTGCGTAGTACTTGAGATTCAAAATATTAGTTTGTGATCAGTTCGCTTTAACCGAATACGAACAAACAAAACGGTCACCTGAAATGAAACTGATTTTGAATCGCTTTGAGTTCAGCTACATTTGTAAATGGAGGTCACCTCATGTGCTACTGCATTACAGTACTAGTGTTAGAATGAAACACTTGTAACGTAAGAACACTTCTTTTATTTAACTTTTTATAAAAGTTTCAAAATTCAACTATCTGCTGCTTTAAGGCAATTAAGATGGGTAAATCATTAATTTAATTGGAACACATTCATAAATTGGAATAATTAAGAAGTTTGAAAACTTTAAATGTTAGATCAATTTACAAGACTTAAAATTAGAATTCTTCTTAAAGAAAAGACACACTCAGATTACTTTTTTAGTTTTCTTTAAAAGACAGAAAAAATAACGGCTTCTTCAGTAAATTGTTGAGCAAAAAATCTAATTATAAAAAGCTATGTTTAATTAAATATTTCTTGTAAGCGTTAATAAATGCAACCTTTCAAATTGAAAGTAATATCAATAATTACTATAAATTTAAAATTAATCTTTGCTAATTGTGGATCAATTTTTCCTTTTCTACAATTTAGGGAAATATAAAGAGACTACGAAACTTTTATTGTAGTATTCAGGGACAATCATTGTTATCTACGGTGATGAAGATAGCCTTGTTTCTGTTTTCATTGCGTAGCTACTCCTGAAAAGGTGAAAGTTTTGATAACCGGGCGTAAAACCTTCTCCATGGCGTCTTCAAGTACTTTAAAGCCCGGTTGACACGAAACTAATACTTTTCTTTTCGGTCGCGCATAAAATTTTGAATGTACCACTCTACTAGCATAAAGTGCCTTTATCGACCTTATAAGGGCCAGATGGGTAATCCGCGGCCGCTTCTTCAAAAATCGAGTTGTCTGTATATAAGAAACTCCAAGTTACAAGTGTAGTATCGTTCTAGAAAATCTATAATTACCTCTTCATGGGTCCTTATTGTAACAATTAAAAATTAATAATCAAAACCTATAATTCTCTACCTACTGGTACCAAAAACTTGCTCTCAAAACGTTGTTTTCCTAGGAGTAGCTATATAGAACAATTACGATAACAAGTCTTAGCTTGATAGCTTTAATGGTTCTTGAATAATCAAGTGTAGACTGTTAATCGGACACCCTGTACACTTAGTAGTCATGTTATCTCCAAGACGTTATCATTTAGAAAACATGCAGTGCAAATCGAGGTTTATAAAAATTTAGTTCCTGTAATAAAAACTAATTATTAAACCGTCAAACCGTCGGCTGACATAGATCTTGTTTTTGTATGTACTATGTATTTTGGCTATATTCTAGCATTTGTCAATAAATAAAAAAAAGGTATTCTACAAAGTGTCTTACTTGCTAGGATCAGAAATCGTTTTGTTTTAGGTTAGTTTAAGTTATTCAGACATTATGGTAAGTTTACTTGTGTACATTTGATGTAAACTACCTGAAGACTGGGTTACCAAAGTGGGCGATGTTAGCGTACAAGTAAACTTTCTAAAGTAAAGTGATTAGATTTGATTGAGATTCTTGTCCACTTTTGTTATTGTTGGGTTTTTACTTCTTAAGGGTTGGCCATTAAAAGTCATTTTTACTTAATAATTTATTTATTCAATCAACATTAACTTACAAACACTCAACAATTCTATATAAACATAAATAAGAACGTACAGTTTGACTTCAAGATTTAATTTTATTAGCAGCAGATTACTGTTAGTTCTTATTGTGTAGACTTAGCTGCTTCATTATACTAATTATTGTACTGAGTAAACTATATCCTGCAACTGCATCTTATACATTCATTTATACAGTTTCAATTCATAAATACTGACTACAAGATCGAGATATTTAATTGTTTGTAGGCGTTGTAAAAAAATTAGACTCAAATATAAACATCACCTAGTGTTTAATGGATTATGTAACTTAATACAATCGGCCTTCCCGTTAGTACAATTTCATTAATTTTGAGCTATGTTTAACAAGTTGCCGTACCTCTGAAACTACATGTAAATGAATAATTATATACTTTGCAATATATAAGAATAGATTGTTATTATAAATATAATGAACTGTTACTTTCAATTAAATCCTTAACAATACTTGGAACACATTTATGCGCTTGTGAACAACATTTAGGTTTTTGTTGAACGTGGCATAATTTCTTCTAAGTAAACATTTAATAATCCACTTTTCTCACACCTGGTGTACATCTGTGTAACCAAAATTATTCAATTTCGTTGCTAGAATATTTTTTTGAGAAATTTCAAATACTATAAATCCCAGCTTTAGAATTTTAAAATAAATAAAAGAGAAACTTTTAAAGAAACGTGTAATCGACAAGCAAATGCGAACAGCACAATGTTAGGTTATCAATAATTGTTGTCAAAACAAAAAGCTGTTAGCAACATAAAAATTATAGCCCTATCTAGAGGTTTGAAAAGGTCCACAAACGTCATCGTCAGTCGCTACAAGCTCTCCTGCTTCAGTCTAGTACCAAACTTTAACCAATGAGATCTACTGTAGATACAACCTTCACATAGCTCACTGTCCAAAGGCACATCGATTCCAAGCTCGCTTTTTATTATAGCCTTTACATGACGCTTTGTTAGGTGCCCTAAACTGTAACAAATTACTAATATTGGACACTACATTTATAGAAGCTCAGGTTTGACGTTCTTTTTGATTAATTTATATAACTCACCAAAAGGACTTTTAATGCCAGTTAGTTTGGTCTGTCCCCTTATTTTCAGAAGTAGAAGTAAATTCACTATCAGGTTTGCTTATCTTGAACGGCAAGAGTTCAGTGAGAGTTAAATTCTCTCACATACCATTTACAGATGTCTTGACATCAATATTTACTTTGCCTAGGGGATGCACAGAGTCACCATGGGCAGTTGTAACCGAATGAGTAGTTTCAAACACTGTGACATCTTTGCACAGATCATTTCTATCGATTGAAATGTGTTTGAAACAAGAAGAATGACTTTGGCCCCCTTTGAATTTTCGTCTTTACTTGATTTGGTTACTGACGGTTTTCCATCTTTTTTTTCACTTGAAACGTTGTGAAATTTTAAGATTGTTACGTTTACAATTAATTCAACAAACACTGCTCTTTTTATTAAACTTATAGTCTTAACCTTTTTTATTTTTAATTAAAAGAACTTTTTGCTGAGAGCCTCTCTTGCCTGGCAGACTTTTTCATACATACAAAGTTGAGTTGTCAAGTTGTCCAGAGTTTTATCAGTTTTGGCTATCCTCAGCCAAGAAGATTTAAAGGAAGAATATTCCTCTGGCAGACAACCTATAATCTTACAAATTAAAAGGAGATCAGGCAAGGTAGAGGTTGCCAATTCTACTTTTAGATCACTCCATAAATTTTTCAATTTTGATGTGAGACTAGAAATATTATCTCCCCCTCACTTTTGTAACTAAAAATTGGCTACATAAGTTAATAGTTTTATCTACTGTATTTCCATCAAACTCGTCCCAAACTTCAGAAAAAGACTGAAACCGCATGAGTAACTTTAAAGTCTTTTCAGTCATGTTTGTGGTAAGAACTAAGAGAGCATTACCATCAATTTTATTAAAGCTATCCAAATTTCTATCATAATCAGCCTTTTCTTAGGCTGTAGCAGTCAAACTTGGTGGTTTAGGACTTTGCGTTTTTCCCTCCACAACGTCAAGAATGCTACGAAGTAAAATGGTTACCTTGTGGAGTAGTTGCTTTTTCCTTCTTGCAGATCAGTTTGTATTCCTGTAGGTTTCATATTTGAAAACATACAAAAATGTAAAGAAAAATCGCAAGATAACAAAATAAACGTCTCAGTAGACAGTAGGATAATGCAGGCAGCAACAGAAAAAACAGGGCAAACAAATCATTACTGGATTGTTTCATGCAGTTTGACATTTATTATTCAAGTAGAGAATTTTAGAGCGAGTGGTTAATTCTTATTGTTACTTTGTTTTGTGTAAAATCTTGGTAAATTTCCTTGAAAAATCTGAAGGTAAAATTAACACTTTTTATTCAATTATTACCCGGTATTAGAAATATTGGAATTCTTCTGTAAGAAAACATCTTTTGTTTAATTGGTTGGTATTTGTTTGGATTATTCCGGGTATTCCCCGCACCTATAAAAAGGGTAAGATACTCGTTTTAAACATTGTCTTAAATTAATCTCGACTCTTTTATCAAACTATCAGGGACGTCCCGAGAGATACAAAACCTTTGGATAATTTTGTTGGAATTGACAAAATCGCAAAGTCTTTGAAGACTTCAAGGTTGGAAATTCTTCAATTGAGCAATATTCGAACTTTCCATTGGTGTTATCTCCGAGAATAAATTGGCACTTGTACATCTTTAAAGACAGTTATTTGCACTTGGTCTCCAATTACGCCTTCAATAACTATGAGCAATCAAAATGTTTTGTAATAATTACAGTTGCACGTACATTTCGGTTAATGGTTTGTCAAATAAACAGTGAACTTTATAAATTTTGTTTGTACTTGTTATTTAGTTATTTAGGAGTTTGAATAACTTGAATTAGTTTAATTGATCATTACAAATTATACAATCTCAAAATCTTGGTTAAGTTATCGAAACTAAGTCGACTAGTATGAAGCAAATTTAATATTTTGATGACGTTATTTTTTCAATTTTTGATTAATTAGTAGTTTCAAAACGGAAAATCACTGTAGAAGCACAAACCTGAGCTTTTCCACTTGCTCTAAAGGTGCGTTTTAATTTTTTTAATTTATACGCCTGTGATTATTGTTAAATACATCCTTTAATGTAATACAATTCAAGCAACCGTATTGAACAAGAAGTTTGCAACAATTGAAATAAGTATAGTTAAAATCATATAAATGCTTGGGGATATTTAAAGCTGCTTATACCTTTATATCCCGTAACTATAGTCCTAACCTTACTGTCTGCTCGAGATGAAAGAAGAAGATGGCTAAGGTTAAACAGAACCGATCATTTGACCGAAAACGGAGAAATTATATGATTTGAGGTATATCTACACCATATTTGTGTACTTTAAATTTTAATGTCAATGTATTTTAATATAAACTCGATTTAACCCGTTTTGATATAATTATCTTAAAAACTGAGGTTAAGTTTATGTAAGGTCTTATAATAAGATTATACGTAAACCTACTAAATATTAATCTGGATATATACCTACAGCAAACATAAATCCATCCCTTTTATTTTTGATGTCACAGCGCTCTATTTGTAAACAGATATGTATAACAAGGTAAAACGAAGTGTTCAATATTTAATTTGTATCGTGCGGGATGTATATCAAAATGTCTGTTCGAACCCTAACAAAGTGTGTCAAAATAACCACCAAGGAATTTAAAATTAAATTTAAGCCTTTGTTAAAAAGGTTAATAATTTATTTTGAGAAAGGAGAAAAGGGCTTGTCATGTTTGAAGAAATAATATGATAGTAATTTTAAGAATAAACTCTCATGAGAACAGACGTTAATAGGCTGCTTTCAGGAGTTAAGATTTACATACTTAATGATTAAATAGTAAAATGTATACCTCTGTCAACTTTTCCTCATTTGAAAGAATACCATAAACTTTTTTCTATTCTCATATAATAAGTAGGTTTTATATAGCGATTCACTTGATATATAGAGAGTTTCAAATATCATGGAATAGTTGTTTCTTTTTAATTTCAATTTTGAATCACTCGTCATTTTGACATTTATTTCTTTCAATTATCTGAATAAAAAATGAAAATTTAAAAAAGTTTGGGTAAATAATAGCTCAAGATTCTGCAAAATTAAAAAGTGTAACGTATTGCTGCATATGTCTCTAGTAAATAATTGCAGGCAAATAGCTTCTTGCTCTGCTTGTGCAAATAATAACATTTATTTCTATTTAGACACTAGAGATAAAAATGTATTTAATTTAATCAATACATTTCTGTCTCTAGTTCACAAACGGCTGGACCGATTTTAATTTTCTTTGATGTAAAAGATTGAAAATTTTATACCCTTTAAAATGATATATTACACATGGGGTAGTGCCGTTTAAAATTTCGGGTTGGGAGTAGTTGGGTGGAGAGTGAAAATTTCCCTGAATCTTAAATGGCACTAGCTCATGTGTGATATATCATTTGAAAGAGTATAAAATTTCCAATCTTTTACATTAAAGAAAATTAAAATCAGCCCAGCCATTCGTGAACTAGAGACAGAAACGTGTTGATTAAATTAAATACATTTTTGGCTCTAATTCACGAACGGCTGGGCCGATTTTGATTTTCTTTGATGTAAAAGATTGAGAATTCTATACCCTTTAAAATGTAATGTCACATATGGGGTAGTGCCATTTAAAATCTTGGGGGGGGGTTGGCTGGGGGGTGAAAGTTTCGCAACTGACTAGAGTAGGTTATTAAATGTCCCCATCCAAAACAAAAACGACGCGTTTCAGCGACTTTTGATAATTTTACTAATTAAAGAGTTATTCAATGTGGGAAGTTTTAAAATGATCACCCTGTATACAGATTTCAATAGTAAATTTCTAATGTCCAATTATTTGCTTTCCTAATTACTTTAATACTCCATCTATACAATTAATTTTTCATTTTCTAAAACTGAAAATTTAATAAATTAAGATGTTAAGTTTTACAACAACCAGATATGCGGATTATTTTTAATGAGACAGTACTTGCTATTCCTAAAAATGATTCTATGGTATATCTAAAGTATTTACTGTAATTTATAACAGTGAACAATAAATTAAACATATTTTGTTTGCAGTAATAATAAAAGCTGAACAGCTATTTGAAAGGATTGATTTTTGCCTTAAGCCCCATTATTTTCTGCTTCAGATGCTTTATGTTTTTAACGCAATTTTCTTTATGAATTCGTTTAATGTGTACCTCGTTAAAAACTTTCTCTAACATAAAATTGAGGTTAATTTTTCAAAGGGGGTTTTACTTTTTTTTCTCTGACTACACGAAAGCAGCTGTTTTATTCTTTGTTTGGATTAATCATAATTTCTGTTTTGTGAATTTCGTAGTCAAGTATTGCAAAGAATACAATTTTAACGATTGCTGGTATCAACCGAATTTGAGTCGAATAACGCAAAATTGGAGAAAATCTAAACGGTTGCTCAATGAAGCTAGCTGTAAATCTTTTTTGGTAAACCTACTTCTAATGTAAACAGCGGTCAACAAGAAAGCGTATCGCGGTGGCCTTTAGAATAAAATACGTAGAGCGTAAATTAAGATTGATGCGCACCTGTTAACTGGCAGTCTTGTAGAACATTTTATTAGGTTTGTTTAAAATTGCCTTTTCGGTTTAAAGTTTTTCCCAGTACTGTTTCATGAAATTTCAAGTATTACATGATATTACTGGAATAACAAAGAGCAGTAACGTACATGTTTGTTACTCTAAGGCGTCTAATATTCTACGTAGTTTTGTGTTTGATATTTGTATCGGGGGTGGGGGGGATTGCAGGGGGCTAATCCCTACTTTGAAGAAAATTGTTACGCCACTAAAAAATTATAAAATTTTATTATGTTTAGAATTAACAATCGATTTGACAAAGAAAGTTACTCTTGCACCTTTCCCGTAGAATGCGCCATTTTTTAGTAAAACTGGATTGTTCAAAATCTCAAATTCAAATACAACATGCAGTTATTTGGATCTCATTTCTGTACAGAAATAAAGCCTACTTTGCCCTTTAGCTCTTTTCAAGATACACAATGTCAAAATTCTTTGTTTTCCAGTAAGCTTTGAAAAAAAGTGATATAGAAAAGTAGGCTTGATTTCTGTCAATGAATGGGATGCAAATAATTGCATCTTGTTTTTGAGACAGTGAGACCTTACTATAGGCCGTTGAATTTGAGAGATTTTGAAAAATCCCATTTTACTAACAAATGGCGCATTATAGGGGAAAAGTGCAGAATTGTGCAATTTTTCTACAGTAGTGGATTAGCCTTCTTTGCAAGTTCCTGCCCCTGACGATGATATCAAACATAACGCTACGTAGAATAGGAGAAGTAACAAGCATGTAGAAAATTTCGTCCCGATATCTCACCTTGTTCTTGAAATTTCGAAATAAAATCAAGAAATTTTAAGTGAAACTTTGAAAATCTGTATCTTCTTTTACTTATCTTCATGTGTCCTACTCAAGCTTAGGGTTTTTGACACTATTTTTCTAATATCCTGTATACATAATGTGGATAGGAGATGGGAAAAGACTTAGCATTTGGTTTGATCTAAAATGCGTATGTAATTAAATCTAATTTCCTTAGTAACGCCAAACAAAGCAGTTTCAAATATTTAGAATAACCGTAATTGGTGGACCACGAGATTAGGTCACCAATGAAAAAAGCCTAAAACACAACAATTAAAATAATCTTGACTTGCTTCAACTCTTATTCGTATTGTGTATATGGGAAGTCTAGTTGTTCCCGAATTGTCTTGTCCCCTACATGTGTTGGCGCGTCCAAATTGTAGAAAAAGAGGTAATTAACAGCTACAACCAATGTTGCCAGAGCTGGATATAAATCTCCAAATCTGAAAATTTACTACATTTATGACGATATCCTTCACTGTTGCGGCAATGGTGTGCTCATATTCATGCTAATTCTTGGAATTTTTACTAGAATTAGCAACAATCGTGTTTTTCCCCAATATTGACCCAGTTAGCGACCCAGACAGCGAATTGGCAGTTACATAAGCCATCACACATCATAAACACAACTCACATTAAGCTTTCTGTGACTTACATAAGCAATAAATTTTCTGAGCTTGATTTTCATTAAAAATAGTCACTAAGATTGATTCTACTTCAATTTTTCAGTTAGCGACACTACTTTTGTTTAGAAACTTCTGACAACACTGGTCTCTGTTCGGTGAAGTTACGCCACTGTCGGTAACAGATTATCATGTTTGGAAGATGAAGTCTATTATGAAAAAGGGCTTCTTTGTAAAACAGTGCTTACTACAAAGCGTTCATAACTGTTTTTGCTGCATTTGCAGCCTTTTGAAACACAGGATATGTATTAAAATGTTTGTTACGTTACACGCATTGCGTCGTTGTTATGGTGGTTGTCTAACCTTATGTTTTTTAAAAATTAATAAGTTAAAATTGGTTGTTAATAAACCTCATTGATGAAATAATGATTGTTGGAGTGTAAGAGTTCTACTAACCTAATAAAGTGTTAAATACATTCTTGTCAATGTCAGTAGCTAAGAATAAAGAAAACCAATTACAAAATACAGGAAATATGGTCTACAATTTATTAATAAAGTTTATGCATACGTGCACATCAACAACATCAAAAATAAAAAACGTATTATTTATTTATTCAAAAATGAATAAAGCTTCCTTTATTTTACATTTTACATTAATATTTGGAAATGCTCCACATCTGATTCAGACATCTTCTTACTCGTCGTTTTTTATTTTCGAAGGTATTTTGGAGTACTTGCTGATCAATGTCATGACACTGATTTGTAATTTCTTCCGCCAATGCGTCTAAATTCTCCAATCCTTTTTTGTAAACCGAGTTTTTTAAAACACTAAATATGAAAAAATCAAGTCGAGTGAGCAAGATGGGCATAAAATATTTGCTCATCTACTACTAATCCTATCTCGAAAAAATTGTTGCAAATAGTCGATCGTTGCTCGTGCAGTATGAGCTGTAGCTACATCTTGCTGGAAATAGCCTCGTTGGAGTTCGTCATCGTGCAGTTCATTAACAAAGACATTTAAAATTTCTCTGTATCTTTCAACAGTGACAGAAACACCCACTTTGATGGGATGCAGAAATGTCTAAACAAAACGGTGAAGATTTTCAAGCACTCCATATTCTAAAATTCCGCAAGTTTACGTATCCAGATACATGAATCCAGCCTTGGTAAAAAGACAAATCCAGTAAATCGTCGTTCTTATTGTTCTCAAACCATGTACAATATTCTCTTCGACTACAATAATCTAGTGGTGCAAGTTCTTGCACAGTCGTTATTTTGTAAGGATATAACTGCAGTTGTCTTTTAACAATTTTATGGCAAGTGCTTAAAGAGATATTCATTTGAAGTGAGATTCCGCAAGGTGAGGTTTGTGGATATTCTTCGATTACTTGTCTCACTTCTTTAACAGCTTTAGCACTCACAGCAGGTCTTCCTAAAAATTTACCCTTCTCGACAGATCCTGTTCTAGCAAATCAACTAACTATATCTTCAATGTGAGAAACTAAACATTAACATCAGGAAATCGGATTCTAAATTCACCTTTGCAAGCTTGAAATGTCCAATTTCCCTCTTGAACTACACCATTCCAGTAAAAAGACAACGATAAACGTGTCTTGTTGAATAGCCGAAAATAAATCCATTAATATTTTTCAATGTTACAAAATGTAAGAGTCTTACTATGATTACGCAGACACAGTACAAGAACAGCTTTAGTTTCGAAAAAGACTTTTTCGTACAATAAGCGCAACTAGAGAGAATTAATGTGGAACAATACAATAAATTTCAGCGCAAGATTAATTAATTCCTAAATGCAGGACACTGGCATTTGCAATTGACAAATGACGGAGAACAAATACTTATTAGTTGAAATAAATCAACAAGACGGCATATTAAAATTAGATTCCATAGCCAACTGGACCCAGAAACATTTAAAAACTGTTTATGTATTTTCTAATGTAAAAGTAGAAGTTACGTCAGATCGAAAAACGTCAACAAGAAACTTACAACAGTTTATATTGAGCAAGACACTCTTAATATTCTGAAGATGTTTTTTGTGACATTAAAGTCTAATGCCTATTAAAAAAATAGTAAGAAGTACAAGAAGTTGTCTAAATATAAATTGCCTAAGCATTTGGCTTCGTGCTGTAACCTTCATTCGTACAAGATTGTACCCCTGTGGATGTTATGCACGAAACCAAACAAGGCACAAACGTGGGAAACATTATTTAAGTTAGAAAGGTGATGTTATGGAAAACGTTAGAAAATGAGAGCTTTAAGCACGTAACGGAATAAAAAGAAAGACACTATTGGGTAACGTGAAAAACTGTCATCAAGTCTAACATAGGTAAGCGAAGGGACCGATTCGTTGTGAGTTATTGAATTTCAACGTTTAGTTTGTAACTTAAAGGGGTTATTCTGTTGATAGAGAACACGGAAAGAGAAAATAATTTAATTTGAGTAGCCTTGCAAAGTGATTCTGCAAACATTCTTCTAATCCAGCTGACTTTAAAATCTCCTTTTATCCTGCGTAGAGAAATTGAATAGCTTTGAATAATTACACTATTACGTGTAAGATTAAATATTAATAAACTGAAAGTTGATTTACGTATAATTGTAAACCACTTTTATTAGATAGTTGTTGTGTTAAGGAGTCAACCAATTTAAATTTCCTCGTTGTTAGCAGTTAGATTTGCAGGTAAGAGGTGCACAAATGCTTTTCAAGTTTCTATTCGTACTATGCTACGTATGTAAGTACGTGGAGTATTCTCAGGAATTCATCACCGTTACTGTTTACACCGCTCCTGACAGACGGAACATTTCGCTCTTGACTCCGTTTCTATGCCAGTTACAAACACCACATCTTATGCTCCTTTAGACCTTCTAATACATATATAGGCTTTTCTGACGAGATTCAAGTAAGTGGACCGACAACTGTAGAGAAGCAGCAATAGTCTTGAGTGGTTAGTTAATGATAATATATTGATAGGACTTGATTTTGTGCTGAATAATTGCGGGTCAATTCAAAGGCTTTGGTTGTGCTGAATTAGAATTTCAATATCTTATATAATCAAAGTTCGGGATTACAGAGTCGGACTCCGACTGCACGTTACATTGCTAATCGCAGAAATTATTTATTTAGCAAAAAGTTAAAAGTCTAAAATACGTTTTTTTAAATAACATTAGTGAATCTACGCTCTTTTATTAATTGTTGATTCTACTTTACCGTCGCAAAATATTCTAAAGAATGTCGGTATTAACACTCCGACTCTGCTACCGGCATCAAATCCCTAGCTCTGCTTTAATGCATAGTGTAAGCTCAAGCGAAAACGATTTAACTAATGGTAGAGAATATGAGTGGCTTATTTGATTGTTCCGAGATTGTTATGTAAAGTTAGTTTGATTGATTTATTTAATTACATTACATGAATTTCTGGTAAATACAGGAAATCTAGCTAGCGTAGAAATGTTTGTAATCATAAACGTTATCTATTCTTTTTTTTGAAACAATTTAAATTCGTTACACGATTTGACGATTTGCATTTCTCTCTTGTAACAATCCCAGGAGCATTTTTACCTAATGGGAATTCTGTGTAAAGCACACCAGCGACCAGACAGTAAAATTAAATCAAAAAAGGTGTCAATTAGTACTTTCATTCTGAAAGATGGCAAAGGACACTCTTTAGGTTTAGAATGTTTACAAAATCTATACGTTTAATGAAAATTTACTTTGAAATTCTAAATGCTAATTGACATTATTTGTTAACTAAATATTGAAATGTTAAGAAAGTGGAATTTTGTTTAAATTAAAAATCTACCCCGTAAAGTATAAACCGAAAATTAAGTAACTAAATAGAATATCTTTTTTACACAAAGTGTTTTTAGACACAGTCATTCCAGGTCAAATAGCACAATTTTTGAAGAAAATTGACTTTCATGTCTTAGACTTTACTGAAACTTCTTTTAACGTTTTTCTAAGACAAAATAAAAGATACATGCCTAGTCTCGCTATTGTGGTAATTACAAAGCGTCAAAGTTTCCAAACATTTGCGTGTACTGTTCTCTTTAAGCTTTGGAGTATATTTTTCGATCTATCGACAGCAGGGGCTTGCAGTTTAGTTTAATTTAAAGGGCGAGAAGTATCTTTTCACGGCACGTACACAATAGTCAAATTCATGATTACTTACTGTAATTTCTAGGATATTTTATTTTACAAAAGTTTCAACATTAATCCGATGTTTCAAAATTCTAAACAAAATATGTACTACATGATATTTCTTCTATAACCTTGCAAAATATCAAGATAGAATTCCTCTTGTTAGTCGGTAATCACTTATCGAACTTCGTGCCCTCAAACACAAAATAGGACTGCAGCACCGTGAAATGTATACAGAACACAATTACACCCTTCTATTTAATTATAAATTAGAAATAGGCTACAGTGCTAAGCAGTATTTACATCTAGATGCTACTCATATTAGAAAAGAAATTATGAATTAATCTCATTGCGCACACAATCGACTTTAGACAATGTTTTTCCTTCACTTTCAAAGAAGAATTGTTAAACATTTAGAGGCAGTTTATTGAAGTTGAATTAAAAGTTAATCGAGAATTAAATTTAATCCGGTGTTGTTGGTAGGATACTCTCAAATTCTAGCCAATTAGATTATCAGAATTTACATTTAATTAGAATTAAATTTTAATCTCAACTAAATATTTAATTCACCTTCAATAAACTGACCCTCAATTTTTTGATAATGGGACAAAAGAATATAAATGTAACGTACCCACACATCGGAATTACGTTTTCTTCGCGAATCGCAAAAACTCACCTTTAGCTTTACGCTCTGGTTATCAGGAATAAACCTCAAAATTAATATTGGAAATGTTCTTCTGAGCAGAGTCAAACAACTTTTTGGGGGTTGTATCTTGGTTGAAAGCTGGCTTTTATCTTTAATTTTTTAATGGCATCTCCAATTCCATGGCAAGACAGCTTTCCATGGAATGTCGCAAAAAAAGGTGCCACCCAGCATCACTTTCAAAATTTTCTTTAGGAAACAGATTGATTAATTTTTTTCTTAGTTTCTGTACTGAGCACAGCCTCAAGAACAAATAGAATGTGATTCATGAGCTGCAAGAAAATTTAATTCTTTTGGCCTTAGTTTGGCAAACCTCAAACCTTATCTTTCTTCAGGATCTCTATAAAACGGAGGTAACTTCCTTTACGTTAACATAAAATTGAGCATTTTTGAATTTTGTTTTCCCCTTTTTCTCCTGCTGACATCATCAGAATTCTAAAACTCTCTAATATCGTCTACACCTCAAAAGATTCTAGATGACGTTCGAGTTTAGTATCAAAAAACGGCAGAATTCTCATCTAGTTACCTAGGTGCATAATTTCCCAGCAACATTACGTAGAAACACAAAAATTATGTTCAACCATGTTAAGATTAGATTCAAAGAATCTAAAATTTTAATTTGTAGACTTTTGTTTATTTTGTAAAAACGGTGTACAAGTGTTTTGGATTATTTCGATATCTTGTGACTTCTCTTATGACAAGTCTCCTATGTCTTATATGTGACATATTTTTTACTACACTGTGTATTCTTTGCAGCTTCTGATAGGGGTGCAGTTTTCATCAATGTTCTTCTTTCTTCCTCTACGTTGCCAGAAGAAAAAGTAAAATTTTTATTTTATTAGCTTTTGTTCAGTTTACCTATCGAGCAGTTAGTCAGTTATGTACCTGCCTAGTTCCTGAAACACTAAATTCATAAACACAATTATTAGTTTCGCTAGAGGGAGCAGATAAATACTTTTGTATAGATTTTTAGAATTTTAGAAATGTTTGTGTACAAGTATCACAGATTCTCTAATCAAGAGACTATTCTGCATCTTTTATTTTTAACTTTTTTCGGGTTGTAGGAAGTTATACGTTTTAAGGTTTTTCTTGTGGTTCTCAATATTAGACTGATT
>VTPC01000410.1:0-33412 GCA_011009095.1 Ignelater luminosus
ACCTCGGTAGCACAGTTGGTTAGTGCACCTTACGCGAGATAAGGTTACGTAGGTTCGAATCCTACCTGCGGTAAAGATTTTTAAATTGATTTAATTAATTTAAATTGTAATAAAAAATTATTATATTATTTTAATATCCTTTCGTAAACAGAAATTGCAAAATGTGTAGCTTCTTAGTTGTCTTATAAGGGGTGTCAATTTATATGCGGCCATGAACATGAAAATAACTATATATAACTAATTAATAGTATTGTAATTTTTTAAGGTTAGGTTCTTTTTACATTTTTACTATTTTCTTTCAGCTTCTTCTGAGCTTCTTTAAAACATCATATTATAAGTTAAATCTAATTAAATTGTCTACATTAATGAATTTGTTTATGCCAAGATATTTTACTTTCCAGCTATCGTGCTGCTTATTATTTGATTAGTAATAATTATTTTACTGGTTTGAGATCATTTCCTTGATAGTTATTCAAGCGGGGAAATAATTATTAGTTATTTTATATTTTTACAAAGTACATAGACGGAGTTGTGTGCACAAAATTTTATCACATGCAAGTACAGAACCTTGAACTATGATCCTTACCTTGCAACAAAAAAAAGTTAATTGTTGTCTTCTACAAGCGCCCAGAAGAATGATATGATACTACTGACATTTAATTAAAACCTACTCCTCGTAGAATAACCAATTCAACCAAATCGGTTGGGTAAAATTTTTAAATGGATGCTTTTGCGCTGATGTAAACATTGTTACTAAAAGACAGTTTAAAATGTTGCTAGGCATACTCGACAATTTGAAACCAAAATTCGTCAGGAGAATGATTAAGGCATGATAGGGACAAAACTCTGCAATATTTTGCAATTAGTTTAAGTTACTAATATTCGAGGATAGTCCATTAATGAAAAGGAACTTGTTGGTGTAAAGAATTTTTAATATTTAAAATTCGCTTAAAGAGTTTTTGAGCTAGTAAGTACTTATAACAAACTTGAGATTCATACTCCAATAAAGTCATTGGGCTTCTTCTCTAAGTTTTTTTCTGTCATGAAACCATCTTCTTGCAAACCAAATTCACAAAGTATGAATTATACAAAACGGTTAAGGGTTAAAACCTACTAGTAAACAAGGGGTAGAGAAGAGAACACTTGCTATTAGTCATTGTGGTTACCCATTTGACCAAAAACATCAACCTGTTGACATCACTACTGGGTGGGAGCTAACCAAAAAGCTTCTGGCATTATCATCAACCTGTTAACGTCAGCGTGGCGTTTTTGGTCTCTTGATTCTAGCCAAATGTTTCTTCTTCTACCCCTTCTTTACTCGTAGGTTAAAACGCTAGTAAAAGAAATAAAAAAAAAACGTGGGAAAAGTTTGGAGAAAGAATGAAAAATGAGGGACTAGGTAATGCTAAGTTACTGTATAAAACTCTAACGATACTGAGAAGAAATGAAAAAGCACCAAATTCAAAATTTATTAGAAACAAAGAGGAAAAACTAGTAACTTCAGATAAACTCATTAAGAATAGATTGTGCGAATATTTTTATTAATTATTTATATTTGAAAATACACCAAGTACCAGTGAAGTTCCAGAAATAATAGAATAAAAGACAAGGATTTAACGGAAATAACAATTGAAGAAGTAACAAAAGCATTAAAAATGCTAAAAGCCGGAAACGCTCCTGGGCAAGACAATATTAAACCAGAAATGCTGAAATACACGGGAAACAAAGGCAAAAAGGCACTACAGCCAGTAATAAACAAAGCTTGGAACAGAAAACAAATACAGAGTATTGGAAACTAGCAGTCATAATACCCATTACAAGAAAGGAGACAGTGCTATGTGCAGTAATTACCAAGGAATTTCCTTATTATCAGCAGTAAGTAAAATATATGAAAGAATATTGGAAAGGAGATTGAGAAAAAAAGCGGAGAATAGCTCTCAAGAAAACCAGTCAGGTTTCAGACCGGGTAGACGTACTCAAGACTGGATATTTAGTTTAAAACACATTTCGAAAAGAACCCTAAATAATAATATAAAAAGACAACAATGGTCTACAGAAAATATGGAAAGGATTGTGGAAGATATAACGAAAGAAGATATGGAGTATCTGAAAACTTTGAATACCTTTGGCGTACTCTCATCTACTTTAGGAAGATATATCAAGAAAAAAAACAGAGAAGAAAGACTCAGTAATAGATAAAAATGCTGGAAAATATCGGCCTGTTTTCACTACATAACCAAAAACAGGAATTGTTTCACAAATGATACAGACGCAAAGACGCTTATTTGGAGTAATTAACAATGAAAGAACTTTGCCAATTTGCATTTCAACTTGGTGAAAAAAAAAACAAATTGAATCACAATTTTAATGACACCTAGATGGCAGGGCTGGACTGGGCCCGAAGTTTTATGAGACGTCGTAGCGAATTAAGTCTAAGAAAACCTGAAATCACCTTGGTAACCCGGGTTATGGGATTCAATAAAGTTGCTGTCACGCGTTTTTCAATTTATTAATTAAAATAGTCGACGAACACAATTTGATCGAAGATAGAACTTTTAATTGCGATGAGACGGGTATCAATGTAAAACGAAACCAAATGTCAAGGGTCATTCCTGACGGGGGACAAAGACAGGTAGGGCGTTGACCTTCGCTGAAAGAGGCAATACAGTTACTGTTGAAATATGTATCTAGGCTAGTGGAGTATATATGCCACCAATGTTAATATTTCTACAGAGAAAAACACAAAAAAATTCGAAGGTACATTGCCTGCGGGAGGATGGACTGAAGTACACAATTCTGGATGAATGATCTCTAAAATCTTTGAGAAGTGGTTCACAAAATTGAGTTCTCTAAGACAAAGCAAAAAAATCCTGTATTACTCTTTGTGGACAACCATGCGTCTCACATAAATAATTTGAAAGTGATAGATTTAGCAAGGAACAATGGTGTTGTACTGCTCTGCTTTTCTCCACACTGCTCACATCGATTACAACCTCTCGATGTTGCCTTCATGAATCCATTGAGTCTTTATTATGAAGAAGAATCAAGAAAGTGGTTAAGAACACATCCAGGGAAAGTTTTTTTCTGCTGTGCTAACATGAGAACTGCTTTGAATGGGTTTGAAAAGACAGAAACTTGGCCTGTAAATACAAGCACCTTTACAAATTTAGATTTTCTATCATCAATAACTACAGACATTGAATTAGAATTTGCACACATTGATGTTACTGAAAAAGACATGGTAAGCACAACCACTATAGAATTATCCTAGATTCATTCAGCTTCGGTTGCCATAGAAGAAAACTGTCATGCACAAGACTTAGATATCCATGCTTTAGCTGTTGAGGCTAATGCTGGCAATGACATGCAATAATTTAAAGTCTATCTGCCCCTAAACCAAATCCTGGCTACTTATGCTCAATCAAAGAATGACGTTCTTGTTTTAAGTGAAGTTCATGTCTTGTGCCGGCTTGGATAGTCATGACGATGATTCGATGTTCATTTCTGAATTAAATACAATATGCTTTCAATTGTTAACAGTATCTCGCTGTATTCCCGTCTTCCTTCACCAACTCTCTCTGTCCAAGGTATGCTCCCAGGCACTTAAATTTTTCCACTTGATTAATAGTCATATCATCATTAACCAGAACTTGAAACTGAGCATCTCTGTTTACTACCAGATATTCTGTTTTTGTTAAGCTCATCTGCAGACCCCATTTTGATATTCCTGATACAACCTTTTCATCATGAACTCTAAATCATATGAGTCCTGGGCAATCACAACTTGGTCATTCGCAAAACTAAGGGAAAACAGCAGCGTATCGTTATTTACTAAAATTCCCATTCTCTCCATCTTTTATAAGAACTGTATCGTAAGCCTTTTCTAGTTCCACAAATGCTAAATGTATTTCCTTTCCTACTGCTATGAACTTTACCAATAACTGGTGTAAAATAAACAGATTATCTATACAAGACCTGTTAGGTGTAAATCTACTTTGATCTTCTCCTATTCTGTAACCGTTTTTCTGTCTTATTTTATGATTCATGCTGAATAGCCTGTTCATTGTATTGTTTACACTTGAACTTTCATAATATTAAGGGTCTCTTCTATTACCCTTCTTAAAGATAGATTCCAAGTGCGCGGTATTCCATTTTGATGGTATCTGTACCTGTTGGCAGCAGTTGTTCATCAGCTCTATTATTGTATTTAATAGACCAGGGCCACCTGCCTTTAGTAATTCGACCGGGATATTCTCCGGGCCTGGTAACCGACAATTCTTCATCTTAGATAGTGCTGTTCTAACTTCCTCCACTCTCAGACTCATATTCTCGTATGTCTGCTACCTCTTTATTTAGTTGATGATTCATTATGATATACTTTGGTCTATTTGCACCTAGCAGATGTTCGTAGTGTTTTGTTCATTTTGATATTAGGACTAAATCTCCGATTGCTTTGTCGGTCCAGTTGCTTTTTAAAGTTTTTACCGTGTTCCATGCCTCTGTTAATTGCGACTCTCCCACTAGATTTTCAATTTTGATGCATTTTTATTCTCAGAAAATGGTTTTTTTTCTATTTTTATTAGTTTCTTTTTGGTTTGATATTCTTCTCCATGCTGGGTCTATTTTGTAGCTAGTCACTTCTTGTAAGAGTTATTCTTCTCTTTTATCATATCTTTTATCTCATTGGACATCCACGGAGATTCTGATTGTTTTTTCTTTACTTTCTGTTCCTAAGACTCCTCTTGCAACTTTACTTATCATTCTTTTTATATTTTCGCATTCTTCTTCAATTTCGTTGCTTATATTTGTGGTAGTTAGTTCTTGTTCTAGTTTTCTGTGGAAAAGGTCTCTGATGCTGTCTTGTTTAGGAGGAATAGTTTGTATCGTACATTAATTTTCCTATCTTCATGGTCTTGATTTTGTTGGTCCTTCTTGTAACTTTTTGTTAAACGGGTAGACTAGCTTGACCACCACCAAATAGTGATCAGCTCTACAATTACCTCCACACTTCGCTCTACAATCTTGTAGTTTTGTTTTAAACTTTGTTTGGTAAAAATGATTGATCTTTGCTGTAGGGTTGGTGTCTCTCATGTATATCTGTGTATGTTTCTATACAATATTGTGAGTTGAGTATCCGTAATTTATACTGCTTGCATAATTCAATCAGATTTTTTCCTGAGTTGTTGACCACATCTTTGTATTTGCCTACAACTTGTGCGGATGGATGGATGGATATATTTTCTTAATTTCTCAGTCTCTTGTCCTTTGTTTTTGTCTCTGATAGTTAGTGCAATAATATCCATGTTGTGCCTTGTCATTTCATTTTCTATTTCAGTGTATTTGTTTGTCATGCCTTGGACATTCCACGTACCAATTCTCAGTGTCTATTTCGTAGCCCGTAGTCGTGAATTATGGTGACTTATGCTCCCAATAAAACTAATTAGTAAATAGTTTTTAGAGTATTATCTCATTTTGCCTTAAAGTGTAGGGTGGAACGGGGAGATTACACTTTTTTCAAGCCATTTTCACTGTGTTATGTAAGTTTTCTTTATTACTATGGTGCAATCATTACTTTCTGAAGAAGTCAACGTAAATGATTATTTATGCATTTATTGGAGTTTTTACTTAAAAAAAATCAAAAAACGATAACTCAAACGTTAGCTACCCTATTCCGCTCCACGTTTTACTGTTATAGATGGAGACGATCAATATGACCCAAAGCATGAGAAGCACAGGAAATAAGGATGTTCATACAAACAACAGAATAAATGCCGCATCTATGTCTTTGTGAGCAAAAAGGAATTCAGTAAGAAAACCAAAAGAAGAATATACCGAACCGGGTTTGTTCCTGTACTGTTATATAAATGGCAGCAAATCGTCGATCCCAAACAGAAGAAAAAAGCGCAAATTAACTGCGATGGTAATGAGGATATCAAGAAATATAGAAGGGATCACAGAAACGGATAAAATAAGAAACAGCGAAATAAGCGAAAGGCTGGAAGTGGAACCGGTACTAAAAAGAATTCAAGAAAAGCAAATGAGCTGGTTTGGCTACCATCAATTTCAGCAAAATTATCCCACCATCATTACTACGCAAATCGCCAATGACGTACATACATAGGTATACTATCATTTTATATAAGCACACCGAACATCCTAACGTTTCGTTCGGGGTGAAAGATCATTGTACAGTAAAACTTTGGTTTTCCTTGACTTAGGTTATCGTCTGCCTCGGTTTTCGTCGGTTGCCTCAGATTTCGTCAGTGTGAGCATTGCCTCGGTTTTCGTCAGTTTCGGATTTTGCCGATTGTTTGCGGATAGATTACCGACGAAAACCGAGGTTTCACTGTATTGAAGCAATCAGATAAAATTAGTCTTGATCTAACAAAAGTAATATTATGAAATTGTAAGGGTAGCTTCTCTATTAAAAGTTTCAACTTGTCTTCAACTTGATATAAGTCTGAATATTTTAAAAGTACAAGTTACACTTAAAAAGCTAACATAAAGAATGTTATCATCAAGTCAACAGCAACCATGTTTTTTAAAAAAAAAGTAAGACATTCACACGATATTTCCATTAATAAAAAAAATTATTTCTTAACTTGAATAGAATCTACTTGGTTTAGTTACGGAAAAAAAACTGAATGGTTCAATAAAAACTTTGATTGCCTTTAAAAACGCCATTTTATGATGCATTCTGAATTAATAAAAAACTTGGATTCTTACTAATTAATTTTTTAAATGCAATTTTTTTAAAGAATTTACAAATAAACTGGTTAACGTGAATTCCAAATTTATACAGAAATTGCATATAATAAACAAAATTTTACGAAAGGCCTCATACGTTCTATATATTGGAAAAGTAATAATAGACACTTACATAGGCTGAAAATGCGCATATTACAAAAGTTGTTGCCTTCATTGTTGCTTTACTACTTTAAACAAAGAACAGGTATGCAATTAAATATCTTTTATGAGTCCAATGTTTCACCGCGCACATAAATAATTATTTGCGTAATATCATTGCTACCTACCGTTAAACTTTATGGCCTTTTATTACATTTAAGGTTGCAATACGGTTTTGAAAACAACACTTGAAAGCATTTCAAAAATTTATTTCTTTATTTCATATAATATTACATTTATGAAATTTATATTTTAGTGTATCAATCTTCTTTAGATAATCTTTCCACAATTTGTTCTATTGCTTCTAGACTGCGCCTATTTTTACTTTTCATGTAATCAAACAGAAGTTCGCTCATTCTTGGGCTAAAGGTTAGACTTGGCTTACGAATCTTTACAATGCTATCACCCGGTTTGGATGGGTAGGTAATATTTTCATACTCATCAAATTCGTCATCCAAAAATATTCGGAAGAATGTAGCCGGATCGTGTGCATGCGCATGAATAAACGGTTCGATTCCAAAAACGTGACCAAATTCCTCTCGATGAATAATCTCTTCTTCTATAATTTCATTTTTCCAAGAAAAAGGATTGTAAAACGAGTATCCACCTACCTTTAATTTTTAAAACAAATAATTAAGTTCAGATAAATTTAGAAAAGACTAAATATTTACTTACAATTGAAAAACAAGTCACAACCAAAATAATATTTAGGACGTACATGGTCTTTAACTGTCAGGCGTTTAACTTTATCGTACGCTTTTATACACCCACGCCGAGTATAAAAAAGAAATGAGCAAAACATGACTATTAACATTTCCAAGTTTCACAGACCATAGATTTTCGAGGTGTAAATAAGTATACAAACTTTTAGCAAAACATTTTATGATCAGTAACAGGAATTTAAGAAAAAAGTTGTAAATACAGGAAAACTATTTTTATTGAAACACAAATCATTATTATTATCATATTTGACTGACTTGCATTTGTAATTTATCTAGATTTGCTTTGGCTTCCACCAAACTTATTTCCAACTTCCTTTTAGAAGGTTCAAATGGAGATTCGGCACGTGCTTTTCTATATTCTTCAGGATTTTCTCGCAAAGATGCCAATTGACTACTTTTATCATGTATAATTTTCTCCATAACGATTTGTTTTAAAAAAGGCGATAGTTCCCTAAACATTTTTGGATTTACAATTCCACCATTTCCATCCTGTATAATCATCTAGATTTCAAAAAAGAATTAGTAATAGTAGGAAGCGATTCTTAAAAACAGGATGCTTACGAATAATACGCTTGTAATTAGGAATTTAATAAACGTTGACATTTTCAATGTAGCCTGACTGTTAGTAGTTTAGCAATTATAACACTCAATCGTTTTTCTACTATTTTTAGAGTTTATTAGTTGGTTTTATGTACAATTGTACCATTTAAGTGAGTGGAACTACTTTTATAAAATATTTTATTTTATATTAATTAGTTATTGGTTAAGTAGGTTTGGATTCTATTGCTCTATTGATAAGCTTTGAAATAAATGACATCTACGCACGAAGAGTAAAGAATGTGACGCATTACTTAATAAAACCTGCTACCTATTATTTATTGAATTATTACAACTTTCTAATCTTGTTAGTCTATTTCTCGATGTCTCAGTGGGTCTTGATCAATATTGACACTATCAGTAAAGGACTTGCTAATTTCTATAGCGTATCTACTGATGTTTTGAGATTTTCTTGGCGTGTTTCAAATGTGTTAGATGAGCACAAACAAAACGACATTTATTATCTACCATTGAGTATTTTGTTAGCAAACTTCACATGGTGTAGGATTGTTAGAAATGTTTCATTCTGTCTTTTCATAAACTAAATTCAAAAGCAAATTTTGACCAGCTTTCGTTTCCTTATTTCCTTTCTGTGTCAAACTTTTAAGTCGAATCGGAAAAGTTTGGTTTAAAACTTTCACTTCATACAGTCCTCAGGTGAGAAATCTTGTTTGAACAAACATAAGAATGATGCTAATAAAAATTAAGAAAGTTTGATGTTCAACTCTGGTTGGTAACAATTGTTCTTTTTTCAAAAAAGTCTGAATGATTTCCCCCAGCATCAGTGCGTCGTAAATTGCAGGTGCTTTTAACACCGTTGCTCGCGTAGTTAAGTTATTGAAAAGGATGTTTGTTAAATTTCGAACCCTTGGTAAGATATTACTAGAAATAGGGTTATACATTTTATTCCTTTTTTGTGAAGGTAAACAAGGTAAACCATGTTGTAAAATCACTAGGTCTTTTTCTAAAAAGGTCGCTAAAACTAAATTTTATTTGCTAAGGCTTCACCAAGAATTTGAAAACAAAACTCATCTTATTTCAAGCTATTTTATATTGTATATCACACTAAAACCTTCTATTTCATTACTAAAAGAATTTGAAATAAAATTCAACAGCAGTTTCTAGCAAAGAAAACAAACGCAAAGTGAAATTACACAAATGTATACATATCTGTTTACTACCAATTTTATGAAATATACACAGGTGTTGTTTTTAAAAGTTTCCACTCTGAATAATTAATGAACGGGTTGACATAAATACCTGATTGCGAAAAAAGGGTTTATCTATTTTTTAAGGAGGAATCTCGAATCTTGGGATCCACTTCCTGATGACGTTTTCTCCTTCACACTCACCTACCCCCACCACAAATCTTTAAATGGCACTATACACTTTGTGATCCTTCAAATGAAAGATATTTTGACGCAAAATATGCTACTGCAAATCAAATTTAAATCGGTTATACCGTTTCTGAGAAATTAAATAAAATTAAATAAAAGCATTGCATATAATACAACTACCTCTAGTTTTGAATTTTATAAATTCAAATAAAACATTTCGAGATACCTTCTCCCTTAAAAATTTGTTCTTTTAAGTTTTATATTCGTTTGGATCATAAAACTGTCACCTTGCCTAGTTCAGGGCAAGATGTATTATTGCATTTAGTCAGATAGCCAGCAAGGTAATGCCCGAGGCTTCCAACCGATTTTACCCCATCCTCCCGCTGTCTTCATTGGTGCCTCTTACGAGGGTGGTCTGAAAAGTTTCCGACCTAACAAAGATACAAGACATTTTTTCTGAAAATTTTTTTTTATTTTTCAACATAGTCTCCTTGTAACTCTACACACTTCTCCCAGCGATGCTCCCATCTCTGTAACCCGTCCAAATAGTACTCGGCATTTTTCTCTGCAAAATAATTGTTCACGAAGGTGATTACCTCTTCATTTAACGAAAATCTTTGTCCGAGCGCAATTTTTAGATAAGGGAACAAAAAGAAGTCGCTTGGGGCTAGGTCACGTGAGTAAGGCGAATGGTCAAGCAGTTCAAACCGTAATTCGTGGATTTTCGCCATGGCAACCGCTGAGGTGTGAGACGGTGCGTTGTCTTGGTGAAACAGGATTTTCTTTTTCTGCAAATGTGGCCGTTTTTTCGCAAGTTCTGCCTTCAGCTTGTCAAGTAATGATGCATAGTATGCTCCTGTAATGGTTTTTCCTTTTTGAAGATAATCGATTAAAATAACTCCATGACTATCCCAAAAAACAGTCGCCATCACTTTCCCAGCCGAAAAAACAGTTTCTGCTTTTTTTGGAGCCGGTTCCCCCTTTGCAGTCCACTGTTTGAACTGTATTTTTGTTTCGGGCGTATAATGGTGTATCCAAGTTTCATCTACAGTAATTAATCGGCGCCAAAACTCGGATTTATTTCGCCTAAACTGCGCCAAAAGAGCGTTGGAAATATTCATTCGAACACGTTTTTGGTCTAACGTGAGCAAACGCGACACCCAACGCGCGGACAGCTTCCTCATGCCTAAATGTTGATTTAATATGTGACAAACACGTTCTTTTGACATGTTCATAACCTCTGCTATCTCTCTCACTTTAATTCGGCGGTCGTCTAGCACCATTTCGTAAACTTTGGCGATGTTTTCGTCGGTAGTTGCAGTTTTTGGACGTCTCGAACGTTTATCGTCTCCCAAGCTCTTACGGCCACGTTTAAATTCAGCAGCCCAAAATTTCACTGTGGTAAATGATGGTGCAGAGTCCCCATACACAGAATCCAACTCATCTTTTATTTGCGAAGGCGTATTGCCTTTCAAAAACAAATATTTAATGACAGCTCGATACTCGATTTTGTCCATTTTCACAAAAAAACTCACATCAACTCACTCAAACGACTGTTACATAAAAACTGCGCGTCTAAAATGGCTGAAACTTTGGTGAGTAACTGTCAACAGATGAACAACGAAATTCAGCAGCTTTTATTTACGAGTGCTGCCATCTTCACGTTGAGGTCGGAAACTTTTCAGACCACCCTCGTATATCCCGAGTTCTGGAAGACCAGTGAGATGCCTGACCAACCCCTTGGGAGTTGGAGAATTGTCACTCCGAACGACAGTTTTAGAGAGAACTTTGCTAAGTGTTGCCGAGTAAGATACGCGTACCGACGTTTTTCTTGGGTGAGAAGTTTGGACTTAAGAAATTCACGACTCCCTGGATCTCTTCAAGTGTTTGAGAAGCATCCGCATAGGTTCCGTATATAACATATATCCTGAGTGAACACGTCGTGAATTAATTCTGTCTTTGCCAAATAGATATCTTGACAATCCCTGGATTTACCGTATGTGTCGCTTTCGTGTTAGTTGGTTAAATGAACTTTCGCCTTATCGACGGATTAACTAAACTATTCTCACATCTCTCATATCGTCTCCAGTGTTTAGACACTTCCGTGAAGTCTTCGCATTTTAAAGGCGAGAAAGATTACACCGCCGTAAAATATATTTATCTACAATTCTGGTATGTACGTGAAGCTGTCGCTTCGTCACTGGAAATGTTCTGTGTTAACTTATAAAGAGCTTTGTGTGAACCAGTGTGAAGTGATTGTGAATTGTGCCACATACTTGGATACCTTTTGGATTAGTACCCGTATCACGGTAAATAATTCTACCGTTAAATCAGTATCTTGTGAAGGAGCTAACGTTGGCACATATCGTCTTGCAACCGTGAACTTAGTTGTTTGCCAATGTGAATTTCCTCCGACTCGTCACTAGTTTGCTTTGGTTAAAAATAGATAAGAATTATATTGTTGTAACGTCATGTCACATTAGTGAAAAACTTTGCAATAATATATTACCTAGTTAAGATCTGCTGTTTGTTAGATTATTAACGTAAATTTTAAATACTTAGAATCTATCATTTTTGCTAGAACTTAAGTGGACCCAAAGCTAGGTAAGAATACATCTGGAGATGACGACCTCGTTATTTTATGTGTGCTTCTTTCAGAAGCGATCGCTATTTAACATCCACGAATGTTCTGTGTTAGAAATGTTTTGTGTATGCATTAATGATGTCAGGCGCTCTGTGGATAACGCCTCTCCGTTGGTTCGTGTATGTTAAATAATTAGTGGGGTAAATGTTCATTGTTTATCTGTTTGTTTTGTATGTTTACTCATTCTCTTTTCCTTGTATGTGTTTAAGTTGAATAATTTTCTTATACAGTGTAACTCGAGACCGTTGTACTCTGTTTGCTTGTTCCAATTTATGAGTATGCTAATAGATTTTGTTATTTTACCTTCTGTCTTTTTTTGCAAGTAGCGTGCGAATAGATTATTTCAGAGATCAGCTGTTTTGGAGCCAGCGGACGACGACCTTTACATACATATACAACGTTAGTTTATTCGTAAGGATCTTCATAGTGAGCAGTACAATCTCGTTTCTTTCTGGTTGTGTAATGTTCGAACCTCTCCTTCGAACCTGAAAAGCTTCACGTATAGTGATCTAGATACGGAGACCAGCTGCAGGATCTCCCTATCGAAATTAGGTGAACGACATTCTTCGGCGGCTGGCGCCATCTCGATTTGGATTTTTTTTTAAATTCTCGTACCTGCACTACTATCTACCGCCAACACTAGGCCCTCATTACCCACGACTCGTCTCTGGCCATTAAGAGCTAGTTCAAAGTTGGCATATCTGTTAATATCATGTTGCGTAAACCCGTAATTGCACGTAACAACCCGTCTAACATTCCCTATTTGGGCATTTTTGGTAAGTTTTTATGTTTTGATTTGTACCTTCGTGTAGTGCTATCTTCATTTATTTTTGTTCTGCAATCGTTTTAATCTCTTCATGGAGCACTTTTTTACTCGAACTTCCTACCTATTATTAATTTCTTTGTTCTCCGCTTCCAGATATTTTGACTCGCTCTCTCTTATCGTATTTGCCAGTTTCATTTAAATATCTTTTTATTTTGCTCTCACATGTCCAAGTTATCACGCTTAATCAGCTCTTGCAAATTCCAACTTAGGAACCATCGTTTTTAGCTATGGTACACTTAATGATATCAATTATTTTTAAAACTGTTTTTAGTATCTCTCCTGACTTTGTATAAGATATTACACTGATACTTCTTTTGACCAACACGTCTTGGTTCAAATCCTTACAATGCCTTTTGTTTACTCTACTCAAAATAAGTATTAAATAACTCCAAATTTGCTTTTGGAAACGCGCTGTTTTGAAAATGCAGGGTCAGCATAGACATTTTCTAAAAGAGATAAGATTTCTTGAATAGCATTCTAAAATTAATTTTAGTAAAAATTGTATGTAAATTTTCTTTGTAGAACCCACCATTTTTGGATAAAAAAGTTAAAGTTAAGAACTTCTTGCATGAGTTAAATGTCTCGGAAATAAATATAACACTGTTTTAGACCCCAGCGCAAAAAAAAACACCCCGATAGAAATAAGTTTTGATACCTTTGAATCACATACCATACCATGCAAAATTTGAAATGTTCAACACGTGTCACAATGTTTCCTCTAATACAACGCAGGTTTTTTTAGTACAAAAATAATTGCTATTAAAATTAATAATCAAAATACTTATACGATATATTCTACAAGATACAAGATAATTTGCTGAAATTGTATAAATGTGGGCTTATCTTTCAAAATTTACTATCTTTGTTATGTCTTTATTTTTATTTTACTTTACTATATCCCCTTAAGAGGGAAATATGTTCGATTCAATCAAAACTTGCAAGGAAACTCATTACAAACAAATTTTTATTTTGCACTGAGCACGAACCGGAAAACAAACTTAAAGTCTTAGGTAATTTTCTTATATCAATCTTTTCCACATTAGAAATCTAGATACATATTTTGCTCCAACATCACGTTTAAAGTGTTTTCGTAGTTCATACCTTTCAGCAAAGAATCTTGCTTGGCCATTTCTAGTATTTTTCTAGTTCTTGAAGACATGGTTATTATTCATATTTTTATTAACTCGTCAAACCTTTTTCCAAACAATCAAACAAGCTACAAACACACTATCTAGCCACATTTCTAGGTTATGTTGATTTAAGCACCGAGGAAGAAATTGTCGGAGAAGATCTTGATTTTCTAGGAAGTGAGTCTGAAGAGCCCCACAAACTAGGCTAGGACGATCTAAACGACTTAGTTGGGGATCTGAAATTTTAAAATGCCAAGAGCTGTTGGCTTCGACTCAAAAGCATGAAAATATGTGCTTTCCATCACAGGCAACAAGGGCTTAAACAGTTGTTTATTGCAACGATGTGGACTCTCTGCTGGATGCAATAGAACAAGAGTACAATCCTCAAGAGCGGAGGTTTTTCATAGACTCTTCAAAAACCAAATTCTACATAATGACAACAAAAATCCGTCTATTCCGCTTGCCTATACATCAAATATGAAAGAAATATATAAAATGTGGGCACTTTTCTAATGAAAATAAGTTACTTCAAACGGTATATTTGTGATGATTTAGAAGTAATAGTCCTGGTGCTTGGTTTGCAGCTAGAATATACTAAGTTTTGTTGCTTTCGCTGTGAATGGGATAGCAAAAATCGCAAGAACCACTTCAGAAAAAATGTCCTGCTCTAGCCCTTGGTTGACACTGTAAAAGTTTTCCTTCCGCCACTCTATAATCCTTGGGCTGATAAAAAATTTTATTAGGGCCATAATATGTGATGACGAGGGCTTTGCGTACCTAAAAGGTAAATTCCCTATTGAGATAAAAATCAAGAATATAATTCTCAAAGAGCCTTAGATAAGGGAGCTGTGAAAAACCTTTCTTTTGATTCCAAGTTAAGTATGACAAAGGCACCTGCGTAGAAATCATTCAAAAAACTTGTAGCAGACATTTTTAAAATTATAAATCGCCAAACTACAGAAAGCTTATGATTGACTTATTAGAAGATTATAAGGAATAATATGTCTCTGAAAATAAATTTCATGGACTCCGATCTAAATTTGTTTCCGAGAACCTCGGGACCGTTAGTAATGAGCACACGGAGCGGTTTCAACAGGATTTTGCGCAACTTGATGGCCGTTGCAGAAGCAAAGGGAGCCCAAAAATGCTTGCAGACTATTGCTGAGGACTAAGAAGGGACGTACCTGTAGCGAATTACAGCTGAAAGTCACGTAAACATATTTTAACTGCATTTAAAAAGATTTTGACTTAACAAAAAAATGTTAAAAATAAAATTGTTCAAAGATTTACATGCGTTTTGCTCAGACTTCCTGTCCAATAAAAACATTCTAAAAGCATATTCGGAATCGGGGGACAAAATACTTTAAGGAATAGCCAACTGCATGCTTTTAACATAAACAGTATTTATCATTCGCTTACACTTCCACTGAAATCTTCCTCATGATAAATGACTGATTTATTATGAATGTTCAAAAACTACAAATTGAAGCTCCCTTATACATGAGAAAATAGACTATAAAAACTTAGAAAGTGTTTTTTCTATGGTGTGGGTTTTAGCAAAATATGAGTATCTAAATTTCTGTCTTTACGAGTTCCTGCGTTGGATTTCACGCAAAAGCAAAATCCTACGTCATAGTAGAGTCTCTTGGTTTTGTGAGCACTTAGGTTTTTGATGTTTCTGATTTCTTGTAATTAGGTGTTACAATTTTCATGTTTTTATTTTCAGTTTGACCTAGAACAAAAGACATGATAACATCATGTGGGAAAATGACATAATGATGTTTTCTTCTCCCCCATAAAATCTATTGCACCTCAAACATCTTTTTGTTGTTCCCGCAACTGCAGAAGTTGCTCTACACTTTTGAAGATCTTAAGTGTATGTCTTTACGAGTTGTACAGTTTCTAGAAAAATTTTGATCTATTCTAGACCGAAGGTCAGTTTTAAGGTTTCTGCTGATCGTATTAATAAATTTAGTGTGCCTCTAAGTTAGCAGGATGCTCTAGAATCCAGGTAAAGACAATAAATTGATTGGGTGCTGTGCCTTGGTAATTTAAGATTCCTTGAACCATCTCTTCTTGTTTCCTCACTTTTTTGCTTCAATATGAAAACTTGAGACCTGTAATACGGATGACAATGTGATAGATTAAACCATCAGACTCTTGAAACAAATTTGATGCGATGTGGTAAATCAAATCGTCTAGCGCATTCGAAGGTTAAACCCTTGAAGCAGATTTGGTTCGAACTATGATGATACGACGTAACACATAAATTTTCAGCATAGATGCAGAGCTTGAAAAACGATTTACAATTCGTCAGCTTTACAAATGAATTGGGAGTGCATAGATTAATTATGTGAATTCAGTATCTAGTGGTACTAAGCATTTTCTCTTTTCGAAACTACAGAGTACATTTTTATCGGAGTTTCTCTTCGTAGGACAAATCACTGGGCTTTTTACTCGTCTGAAACTACTCTTTTTTCTTGTATTGGTCATGGAGGTGAATTCTGGGGACAAAAGTTTTTTTTATTCTCTATTTGCTTTTGTTTTGGTAGGTAACTTTGACACTGACAATGCGAAAGCTGGGTTTAGAAAGACTGGTTTTAAATTCCAGAATGAATAATCTACGCCAGCACTGGTGGCTTGATCGTAATATTGGTAAAAGGTTATTCCTACGATAAAAGGGTTAACAAGCAATGAGAGAAATTTTGTGTAATGTTTGGAGCGTGCGTGGTACTTAATTGTCTGGTACTGTGTATGTGGTCATTTTCTTTGAATCTTTTTGAAGTTAGTTGTTATAAAAGACAAAGTGGGAGTCAAACAGAACCTGAAAATCTGAAGCTACTTCAATGCTCGACTTGCATGTACTGAATTTCCATTCTTGGTTAATGCTACACAGTTCCCTGTAACATTTAAACAGATTTCGTTTGTAACTTAGTAAATTGTTATAATAACAGTATAGTAGTAAATAGACCTCCTCAAGATGGAAGCCGAATATGTGTAATGTACCACGTGATCTTCCTTCTTTAAATTTGGAAGATGGGTTGGTACTTTCTGTTGCTAAAGTGCATGACTTAAATGGCATACTTAGATGTTTTTCAGGAAGTGTTAGCTCGTATGGATTTCAAGTTATGGCTACACTTTAGACGTCGGTTAATGTTACTTAGGTTTTCGTTACTTCTATCACCTGCTGGTTTGATGGATACCATTAGGGGATGGTAGCGTGTTGGCAAGAATTACAGGCTCTTGGTCCATGATGAGGACGCTACTTAATTAGGTAGGGATTAGCAAAACCCAACAGTACAATCACTTGTAGTGTTGGAAGAATTCGAATTCCAGTGTTGTGATATTAGAAGAGAATATTGTACGTGCATCGAATAACTATGCGATCCAGTTATGATTGTTTCCTCCTGGACGAAAAAAGACATTCCAGGACAAAGGTGGAAACAGGGGCGTCAAAGTGTATATATTTAGTTTTCCGAATTAATAAGAGCCATCGAAACTCGAACAGCGCTCTGAACAAAAGAAAGGAAAGAAACACATCACATTCATGAACTTGTTTCTAATTAACTATGAAGGTTTTCATAGTTTATAGGGTATTACAAAAGAAGTTAAGAACCGTTTCAGTAGTTTTTTCATTGTGAAATAAAATCTTGATTATTTTATATGGAATTAGTAGTTAAATCCGTGAATTAAGTTATGCATGCCGTATGTTTAATTAACAACTTGGGTTCTTTAAAGACATATTTTGAAAAGTTATAAATAAGTCTGTAAATTTAATACCAACATACGTACACTCGTACGGTATACAGAAAAGATTTACTTGAAGATATTTCCTGTTTCAATAGTAGCAACAGAATTGCAATCTTTTACACAACATCTAACACACTTGAATTCACATCAGATAATGTAAGCTGGAAAACTCGAGTCCCTGCATACCTATTAATCTAGAATTCAATGTAAAACTGACAAAAGACGTTGAGAAATAAGACTTCCAGTTAAAGCAGAATTATATGATTTATTACGTTTACATAAATTTGCTACATATTTAAAAACGATGCTGTAAACAATGTATTTCACTTCAAATAGGTTACCATTTTGCTTATTTAAAAGCGACTACAAAAACGGAAAAGAATTCAGTTTTCAGTTTTTTTTAATACATCAGATTTAATTATGGCCTTGAAATTTACTAGTAGGGCGATCACCGATCACACTAGATATTTTTAGAAAACAGCAAAACTAGGAAAAATAAGAAAGTAAGAAAATGAATACAATATCGATCGCTGCTTATATAAAAGGCAGACATTAAAAGTTAATTTGATGCTGTTGATTTCAAATTCTATTGCAACAATGGTAATTTTCAACCGGAAGCATGGAATTCATGATAAAAGTAATGGGGCTTGAAATACTTTGCCGGATTTTTAGCGATCTAAGGAATCAAGCAAAACGTTAAGTGCCTACCCACGCATTCAGATTAAGTTAACCTTGCTGCTTGGAATATTTCTTTCTACAAATTGAGATTCGAAGATGGTTTTTAAAGAAGCAAATTAACTTTTCTCAATTTTGTAAGATATAAGAAAAATATTTTAAAAGTCAATTTCGCATTTGTAATTGTAAATTTTCTGATAACATGGAGCTGTGTCATAATTTATTGTTCATGCTAAATTTAATTTTAATAATGGAATCGACATTGTTTTTTCACGTTTTTAAAACTTTTTTGTAATGTCCACAGAAAAAAGTAAATCAGCCAGTTAACAATTCTTTAGTTTCATCATTATTGTCAATAATCTAATATAAAATTTTGAAAATTAGATGTGCTTGATTTAGCATATTTAATTTAAGATAATATTGCTTCTATTAGACAAAAATTTCTGTAATACTTTTGTTTAACAATTAATTATTACTCGATTATTTTAGAGCAACTTGCAATTTGCTAAACATATCTGTTTCTGTGTAATTTTATATTGTTGTAATAAGGTGCTCAAACAAGGTTCAATATTATATAATAAAAAATTAACGCTCAGCATTTATTTTGTAGTAGGGTAAGTTAAAACAATACTACTATCTATGAAGTGATGCTACTTTTTATTAAGGACATTCTACTTTTTGGTACTTTTAAGTTGTGTTAACCATCACTTTAGCCTTCAAAACGAAGTCTTATACAATATCAAGTTCAATATTTAATATACACATCGACAAAGATAATAGAACTTGAAATTACTATTTTGAGGATTCTTTAGTCCATTTAGTGATATTATCGAGTGAAATTATTGCAATGTATTTCTAGACAAGACGCTGCATTATACAATCCTTTATTCTACGCTAAACCAATATTCTAGAAACGTAAATTAGCAGCTTTCAATTTTATTATTTATGAAATTGGAAAAAAACGGGGTCATTGTTACATGAGGCTAAATATGGAGGTAACAGAGAAGCAAATGAAATAGCTACGTGCTTAATGAAATTTAATCAGAGTTTACCGAAAGATGTAACACAATTATTTCTTCATTTGATAATTGCCCAAGTCAGAACAAAAATTCTATAGTAGTATGCATGCTTCAATATTTCATGATGAATGGTAAGCACAACCCATTAAAAACAATCGATCTTAAATTGCTAGAGCCAGGGCATACCCACATGAAGTGTGATTCCATGCATGCCACTATAGAGTGTGCAACGCAATACACAAAAATTGTTTGGCCGGAAGACTGGTTTAATGTAATACGACTGGCAAAGAAGACTAGCCCATATATTGTTACTGTGCTTAATCACGAAGATTTTTTTAAATTATACAGATCTAAAAAATAAATTGATGACTAACACTAATAAAACGCGAGATGGAAAGATTTTCAGCGCTGGAAAGAAGTGAGGTGATTGAAAGTAGAAAAAATGCACAAAATTTAATTTTGTTTTAGAATGATTTGTTACGAAATGTCACCTGTAATGATAATCTTTATATAGTCGAAGACGGGTCGTGAGCTAAGAGAGCTTAGATAAACAATTATAACAATAAGGTAACCTTAGGGGTTTCGATATTGAGAGGGAGCCAGTTGTAGTAGAATGTTAGTGACCTAGTTACGAATAGAAGACCCCACAGCTGATCTTCGTATCTATGATAATAGGCGAGATGTTTGCCAGGGTCGAACAAATACAGAGAGCAGAGATAAGTAGAGAAGATCAAACGTTAAAAAAAGTTGACAAGTTCCCATACTTTACTTACCTTACTCGGTCCTTTGTCCTGTTACCGTTAAGTGTAGGACTGCGGAGTTGAGTTTACTTTCATCTTCCAGTGTTTTCTGTTTTGGGCCAAGCTGTGGACTATTTCCCACTCTATGCTTCTTTCTGCTGCTACTTTTCTCACTTCTGTCTGCCATCTGTTTCTCGGTCTTGCTCTTTTATCTTTTCCTGTAGGTGTCGCTTCATATACTTGTCTCAGAAGTCAATCTTTCTTTCTCTATCTTCAGTTGTACTGGTTCTATTTTAAGCTCTCTTCTAAATACTTTATTTCTGATGCCATCTCTTCTAGCTTTGTCTCCAATCTTTCTGGGGAATCGCATTTCGGTTGCATTTAGATGGCTGATATTTTTGTTCGACAATGTCCATGACCCACATCCATACATAAGAGTAGGTGTTACCACCTTTTTTACAATTTCTGCTTTAATATCTTTCGGGATCTGTTTTCTTACAAAAAAGGTTGATTTTCAATTATTGTTCCCAGATATTTTGTTACGTGTTTATACCAACGTAATACAAGGAAGGTAATATGTGGAAAATAATCTTTAGCAAACAGTAAATGAACAATAAATGTATCTTATCCAGTATTAACTGAGCGGTAGGTAAATTTTAACAAACATTAAATACAATAAAACGTTTTTTATAACACAAACAAAAGCTCCCAATGGACCGGGCGTTTCTATAAATTACGTTAATGCCAAACAGTATGAAACAATATAAAAGATAGCAACCTTATGAATTAACCTGAGCTAGCTAATATTTAAACTAACTTATTTATAACAAGGCAAAAGTCTGTCAAAGTTTCCAAGCATAATAAGTAATCTTTGATTTCAACTTTTAATCTAACTAATACACAAAAGGTTTTTTGTCAAAAATTCTAGAAATAATTTAGGGAATATCTGCAAAGTTTTTCCCCAGGTGAAAATCATTTACCTACAAATTTACTCTTTGAAAATCTGAGGATTTGATGAAAGAAGCAAACGGTTATACTTTTTAACAAAGACGAACCACTAATCTCTGGGCGAAGTGGTGAAAAATCTTTGAAATTAAAATTTGTTATTTAACTTCGTTTTGTTAATATTTATTTTCATATTTTTTTTATTTTAAAATAATTTCGATATTCCATTCTTGCGGTACTTTTCTTTGTCTTATGATTTTGCAAAACAGGTTTTTTAGTGTTTTTTTCCTTGTTCGTCTATATATTTAATCATTTCTCGGCTATCCCGTCGATCCCTGTGGCTTTTCCTGTTTTCACTTTGCTAATAGCTTCATCTATTTCTTCTAGTGTAATTTCGGCATTTTCTTTTTCTTCTATCATTCTCACTTGTCTGTCCTCCTCTGGTTCGCTTTTAATCATTGTTCCATCTGTTAACATAACTACTCAAAGTATTATCTCCATCTTTCTAAAATCTCGTCTTCTCCGGTTAATATATTTCTTTTTTTATCTTTTATGTTCTTCATTCCGTACTATTTTTTTTTCGTAATTGCTTTATAGTTCCATAAAATAGTTTTTGGTTCTTTCTAAAATTATATATGCAAATCTTATCCATGATATTCTCTTTGCCTCTTTCACTACCTCTTTTACTAGTTTTCTCTTTTCCTTATAGTTATCATTGTGTTCTTGATTGTTCCAGTTTAGATACTTCTACCACAGCTTTTTCTTCTCTTTTATTAACTTTTGTAATTCTTCTGTTCACCATTCTGTTCTTCTTACGTAATTATTAGAGATTTTCTTGGTTACGCTACACTCGTTTTGCTGCTTGCAGGGTAATTGTCTTAAACTGTTTCCATCTGTCTTCTATCTCTATCGGCTCCTTTTGATCTATGAATTTCTTTCTAAGTAGTTCTTGGAATCTTTCTTTGCAAGTGTCTTGTTTAAGTTTGTGGCTTCTTATCTTTTTTTCTTTCTTCTATTACCTTTTTCAGATCTAATCTTAGTAGGTAATGGTCACTACCTATTTCTGCTTGCCTTGTAACCTTTGCGTCGTATATATTTTTCCGATATTTTTCCGTTTATGTTTACAGACTAGAAAATAATCTATTATTGATTTTTATCTCATTTTCGGATTAACTCTCGTATATTTATGTATATCTTTATGTGTAAATTTAGTATTGGTAATTATGAGATCATTTGCCATGCATAAGTTTATAATTCGTTTCTTATTATTGTTTTTAGTGGCTTCTCCTTCCTTTTTTATTCATCCGAGATCGTTGTTTTGGTTCCCCACTCTTCCGTTTAGGGCTCTCATAATAACAATATTATCATCTTCTTTATCTATTTCTTCCTGTAAGCGTTCGAAGTACTCGTCTTTCTTTTTTCTTTTTGCGCTTTCGTTTTCTCCGTATATGACTGTTAGTGATCAAATTTCTTCATCTATTAATTTCGTTTTTAAAATTAGTATTCTTTCGTTGACATATCTTTCTTTCACAATATTTTTTAATCTTTCCGGTGCTACAATGACTCCCACTCCTTCTCTTGCATCTTCCTTTATAACTACTCCGAACCATATAAGCCAGTGATCTTTGTGTATTATTTTCTGTTTCAGTTATTCCTAGGAGCTCTATCCTATGTTATATCATTCCTTCTATTTCTTCTTTTTTTCCATTTATGCTTTTGCGTTACAAGTTCCAATCCTTGTTACTTTTCTTCTTTCTTTAAATTTTCCAATATTCGTGTCCCTATTCTTTGTTCTGTTCGTCTTCTGTATTCTTCTCCTTGGTTTGTGGCTTTTTAGTTTTTTTTGTACCTTTGAGAGTGGCCTATTCTTTGAGCTTATCCTCATTTTTGTTCTACTTTCATTCTTTCCCGTTTATAGTTAGTTCCTTATACCCCACTTTTATTTTCTTTCCTCCAGTTCTCTCTTCCATTGTTTATTTCCTAATTTCTTTTTGTACATCTCTTTCTCTCTTTGTTAGATACGATTCAATATAAATCTTGAGTGTCTCAACGTTCCTAAGTTTGCTTTTATTTCTAAGAATATCTGTTTTGTCCGTTAAGTCTCCCGTTTCTATTCAGCACATCTTATCTCCCGTTTTATCTGCGTTTCTCAGTTTAATTTTTACTTCTAAATGCCTTTTTATGAAATACTCAATTTCTTTCTTCGGCGCATATTTACGACCATCGGTAGACCCTTCACAATTAAATTCTTTTACGTTTTATCTTTCTCTAATCTTTCTATTCTTCTACTGGCCTCACCTAGTTCTTTTTCCAGTTTTTCATTTTTCACTTTCATTTATCTGATCATGTTAAAACTTTCATTTTGTTCCTTTCTCATACATTTTATTTCTTCCAGCAACTTATCATTTTTATTCATTTATTCTTTCATCATGTTCATTAACGCTTTTTCATTGTTCGACCGTTGTTCAGTTGGTGACCTTATTATTTTATTCTTCTCAAAGCCCCCATTCTCATCTCCTCTTTTTTTTATCACTGCCCTTTCCACTACTTTCAGAAGCCCCTTTCATCGCCCCGTACACCTTCCTAGTTACACCCCCGCTAGCCATCACGACTATTACTGTTTATTTTATTTATTTTAACTTTTTTACGTTTTATATCGGTACGCGACTGTTAATTGACTCCTAATGCATCATTTCGCTCTCTTCCCATACTTTAGGAGTATTAAAACCAAAGGTAGACGGTGCACTACAGAAATAAATACCAGAATACAACAAATGAACAGGGCATTTTATAGCAGAAAGTGTTTGTATTATTTCCAATAAAATATTCATTGAAACTAGGAAAAGCTTCATAAAAACATACATATGCGGTTTACAGATGCGAGACGTAGATGATAAGAAAACCAGAGAAAAGGAGTTGGACGGACAGAGTGAATAATGAAGAGGTTCTAAGAAGAGTAAAGAAAAGAAGAGAGATATGGAATCACATTAGAAAGATGAGATTCAAACATATACTAAAAAGTGAAGGAACAATAGGAAGAATAATAGAGAGAAAAATAAAAGAAAAAAATCAGTAAAGTAAAAACGACGCCTGCAACAGAGCTGAAAAGGTTAACGTACAACAGATTAGAATAAGAAGTTGCAACAAACCGGTTTATATACTGATAACTGCAGGCGGAAGAGAAAACGCTATCAATATAATTTCAATACCCCTGAGTTGTCCTCTACTGTGAATTGAAAATACGCCTTAGTAACAATTTTTTTCTAGTTTACAAACTAGCTAGAATCTCTATACTATGTAGTCGTTTTCAGTGTTGTTTGCTTTATAAGCTTGTTTGTTTGTTTTAGTGCGCCTTCCTTCTCTTCAGCTTCATAGAAATAATTCTTGTTGGATGGTTACGTTGAAATATTTCAGTTTGTGTTATGTTACTAGTGATGGCTGCAGTAAACGTTGGTGTACCATACCTTAGCATATACAGTGTGTCCAAGATAAGGATGCACAGCATGGGGATCTTGGAAACGGTAAGAGATACAGCATCGGTTAAATGGGATGAAAGTTGACTATTTATAGGACCTTTTTGTTGGCGTTTGCAAAATCTAGTCATCTTGGATAGTTCCAGAGATATTTAAAACAAAGTAGATTTTTCGATTTTTGTTATTATTTTTTCTTTCCTTTATTTAAAGAGATATCGGAAAACAAAACCACTTTTGTATTGACAATTTTTGTTCTCTATTAAAATACGCTAACAAAATTCCTGTACAACGTTTCGATTTCGAGTAACCATCATTAACCTCATTTTATTAAATAGACGGAAAAACAATTGAAAATTGTTTTGAATAGCTCTTGCTGTCACGATTCTAATGATATAAACATGATAGGGTTATTTTGATTTCTTATGCTATAAATTAATATACTCTGCAGTACCCTGGCATGCACGATCACCTGATCTAACACCGTTAGGTTTCTTTCCTCTGGGGTTATGTCAAGAATCACGTGCTTAACCAAAATTTTGAAGATGAACACTAATTATTACAGTTGGTCACAGCAGCGTTCAACACAAAAAAATCAAAACCAAAATTTGCAATTTTGCAATGTAACTCAGGACCGCTGTACTGTGTTTATAATATCAATTTATGAGTATGCTAATAGATTTTGTTACTTTATCTTTTGAGTTTTTTTTTGCAAATAGCGTGCGAATAGATTGTTTCAGATATCAACCGTTTTGTGGACAAAGAACGTCGACCTTCTAATACATACACAACGTTAGTTTAATACCCTACTGGGAACGTAAGTATTTTCAGAGTGTGCAGTACAATCTCCATTATTTTTCTTTGTGTAATGTTCGAGCCTGTTGTTCGAACCTGATAAGTTTATCGCACATTGACCTAGATACGGAAATCAGCTGCAGGATCTCCCCTTCGAGATTAGGACAACGACTTTTTTCTGCAGCTGGCGCATTCTCGATCCCGAATTTCATCAAGATTCTCGTACCTGTACTACCGCCTACCGCCGGCACAGGCCCTCTTCGCCCACGACTCGTCTCCGGCCTTTAAGAGCTAGTTCAAAGTTGGAATACTTGTTAATATTGTGTTGCGTATACCGGAAGGGTCTCTAAACCCAAAATTGCACGTAACAGTTTTCCACAACTACTTAAGTACCTTACAGAAGTAATTTTCCACATAGCATTTTTAGTTTAATGATTTCTACCGGACTATAAGTGTTGGGAGACAGTGTGAGCAAAAGTTTTGTTTGAGTACGGTTTTATTTACTGTGATGGTCAAACCTTTTTATATTTTGAGAACAGACACTTACATATTCTGATTTCTTATCAAGCACATAGATGTGCAGATCTTCGATAATCCATTTGCTAAAGGTATAAATGGTCTCTTTGTGATAATATTAATGTTATATGTAATTCAGCTCTTTTTGAACTTTTGAAACAAAAATTTAACAATTTATTGTAAAAGTTTCATTTTCAACAGTAAAGCAGTGTTGTGCCTTGTAACTTTGAGGGTTTAATATCCAGATGCTTACGCTAATTTTTGCTTTCGATTTTCTTTTATAATTATCTCTCTGTTTAAATCTATTTAATATTAGTAAAACACCCTGGTTAAACTTTTAAAAACGATGGAAATAAGAAAAACTAAAATATTTTGCTTGAGAGTCGAAAACCTGTAGGTATTCCTCTGTTTTGCCTTGTCGCCTAAATATTTTGAATTCTCTCATACTTGTTAGTTTTAGTTTAGGCTAGCTTAGAAATTACAGTACCGACTTAGCACTAAAATAGAATGTAGAAAATTACATGATATAAATCGTGTTTATAAAACGTTTCCCACTATTGAGCAATAAAACCGTGTGATTATTACTAGAGGCAAAAACCAGTCTGGTCGCCCACAATCTTACTAAAGCTTTTTGCAAAACCCAATAAATTATTAGTAACAATAAAGTACGTTTACATTGTGAATAATATATAGTTACGTATTTCTAAATGAATCAAGAGAAAAACCATCCTACTGTAATTCTAAAAATATCGAAAACGATACGATTCCTCTTTCTTGTTTATAAAGTAATCACGTAATCACTAATCAGTAATCAGTTACGTACAGAATTGAATTTAAACAACTTAACATTTTCCGATTATGAGTTCTGATTTGTCTTATCTACGTTACAAATACGTCGATGTGTATGAGATAATAAATTTTTTTTAATAATTGAACTAATTTACTTTTCTTTTCTGTTTCTGTAAATTGTTTGCTAAATTTTATATTATTTTGTTGTAACACTTCTTTAGCTCTTGAACCGCTTTTAGAGATTCCAGGTATGGAAATTATAGTTCCAAACTGATTAAACCAATCACTTCGGTACATCACAGAATCATACAAGATTTTTCTTTTATATTACTTGGCAACCTCTAACTAGTAAAAGGGGAAATAACATCAAAATGGTGGAGCGATGTCAATCGTTCTTTTAAAGCTGTACTCACACACACCCGTTCGTAATGGCCGGAGGGTGAAGAAAACTGCCCTACTACTATTTAGTATTGAACTCCATATTTATTATTATTATTATTATTATTATTATTATTATTATTATTAATTCTCCTTTAATTAAAAATGATCTTTTAACATCTTTCTGTAAAACAGCAATTCATGTTTTCTGAATCTGAAAATTCTTTCGTGTTTTTAAAACTTGATTTATGGAATTGTTATTTACCTCTATGTTTAAAATCAAAGAGCAATCAGTTATGTTTTGAATAAACTTAATTTCGTGGCGATTAATTGAATCTAGCATGAAAGCATGTAAAAGTGCCGCCTGCATGGTTGATTGGTTATTCCATTTATTAAACAATTAAGCTGTTAGATTGATTGCAGTATTGAATTCCTAAATAAGCTGTAGTACTAATTCATTAAACAGGCGCCGCAAATGTAACAATCATTCGGTTTGTTATCCCGATACAGGTTTAATATGTTACCAACAAATTTAGTTAAGAGCGTACGTATTTGAAAGTTAAAAAGTATTGTAAAATGTTATCGTCAAGCTGAAGAATCCTAAAATTAAAAATGCTAATGTGTTGCTAAGAAAATTATGTGGGATAAATGCTGAAACATTACATATCTCGGGTTAAAGAATTTTTTATTTTTTAGTTTAGGAATCGTAGAAAGCACAAAAAGATTATTTTATTTCTGTACGATCAATACGAGGGAGGTCTGAAAAGTTTCCGACCTAACAAAGATACAAGACATTTTTTCTGAAAATTTTTTTTTATTTTTCAACATAGTCTCCTTGTAACTCTACACACTTCTCCCAGCGATGCTCCCATCTCTGTAACCCGTCCAAATAGTACTCGGCATTTTTCTCTGCAAAATAATTGTTCACGAAGGTGATTGCCTCTTCATTTGACGAAAATCTTTGTCCTCCGAGCGCAATTTTTAGATGAGGGAACAAAAAGAAGTCGCTTGGGGCTAGATCTGGTGAGTAAGGCGGATGGTCAAGCAGTTCAAACCGTAATTCCTGGATTTTCGCCATGGCAACCGCTGAGGTGTGAGACGGTGCGTTGTCTTGGTGAAACAGGATTTTCTTTGTCTGCAAATGTGGCCGTTTTTTCGCAAGTTCTGCCTCCAGCTTGTCAAGTAATGATCCATAGTATGCTCCTGTAATGGTTTTTCCTTTTTGAAGATAATCGATTAAAATAACTCCATGACTATCCCAAAAAACAGTCGCCATCACTTTCCCAGCCGACAAAACAGTTTTTGCTTTTTTTGGAGCCGGTTCCCCCTTTGCAGTCCACTGTTTGGACTGTATTTTTGTTTCTGGCGTATAATGGTGTATCCAAGTTTCATCTACAGTAATTAATCGGCGCTAAAACTCGGATTTATTTCACCTAAACTGCGCCAAAAGAGCGTTGGAAATATTCATTCGAACACGTTTTTGGTCTAACGTGAGCAAACGCGGCACCCAACGCGCGGACAGCTTTCTCATGCCTAAATGTTGATTTAATATGTGAGAAACACGTTCTTTTGACATGTTCATAACCTCTGCTATCTCTCTCACTTTAATTCGGCGGTCGTCTAGCACCATTTGGTGAACTTTGGCGATGTTTTCGTCGGTAGTTGCAGTTTTTGGGCGTCCCGAACGTTCATCGTCTCCCAAGCTCTTACTGCCACGTTTAAATTCAGCAGCCCAAACTTTCACTGTGGTAAATGATGGTGCAGTCCCCATACACAGAATCCAACTCATCTTTTACTTGCGAATGCGTATTGCCTTTCAAAAACAAATATTTAATGACAGCTCGATACTCGATTGTGTTCATTTTCACAAAAAAACTCACATCAACTCACTCAAACGACTGTTACATAAAAACTGCGCGTCCAAAATGGCTGAAACTTTGGTGAGTAACTGTCAACAGATGAACAACAAAATTCAGTAGCTTTTATTTACGAGTACTGCCATCTTCACGTTGAGGTCGGAAACTTTTCAGACCACCCTCGTATGTTTCACTACCCCTGTAGATTTGCATGAAAATATTTAGGAAATATTTTAGTTATTTTCGCATCTTCTAATTCTTAAGTGAAGTTTTCCTTGTACTAATTATTTCTTTCCTAAATCACAAACACCACTATAGGCGAAGCAAGTACACAAATCTCCACAACTTCAAGAAGTATCAGAGAAAGAACGCCATGGACACTTAGAGAAAATAATGTCTAGTCAGAAATCGTTCACTAATCTGACAGTCATAAGCAGCTCAGTCTAGTTTAGTTCCGTATTTATCTGAGTTTGTATAGAAGTCTATGTTTGCTGTTCTGCTGATTAAAGTTTAGTCTTCTTATCTGATTATCTTCAACTGCACTGAGAGTTTTATACTGGGTCTGAAGATACTTTACTTTCAAATATGAAAAGGTACCAAACTCTGAGTTCAAATTATTTTTTGTTCTTTATTTTTCTTTCGATTTAATTTTAAAAAAATCTTGTTGTAAGCTAAACTTTGATATTTGGTTTTGCTATTTAGTTACACTTAAGTATTTGTTGAGAAAACAATAACAAACTGCAACTGCAATACCGAAAGGCGGCCTAAAAGCTCACCGTTTTGTTTCAATATTGAATAACGACAATGGTCCCAAGAAGAAAAATCGTTTTTGCCAACAATGCAAGGCTGCTAACGTCTCACACCGAAATAGCAAAGTTTTTGTGCGATCACTATCCAAAAATAAGCAGAAACTAAAATGACGGCAGACTGCCTATTGGATGGGGGGAATGACCTTCATGTATTTCGATTTTACCGACTTTGAGCTCAATCTAGTTCTTAAAAAAACAAAAACCCGGGTCCAGATGAAATAGACCCTGAGCTCCTGAAGTATCTTGGACTGAGGGCTCGGACTTCCGGTTTCGATCTTCATTAACCTTATTTGGAGGTCGCACTATCCGTGTCAATGGCGTAATGCGGAAGTTATCACTTTCCCCAAGAAGGGCAAGGACCCTAACACACCCGCAAGTTTTCGGCCAATATCACTAACGAGCGTATTCTCCAAAGTATATGAGAGAATGTTGCTGCGCCGGCTACAAGTAGTAATTAAAAGGAACAAACTAATATCAAACAGGCAGACAGGCTTTTGAAAACATAGAGGACAACACAGCAAGTTTCCAAGTTACTTCAGGAGATTAAGAACGGTCTTTACCGAAAGCACAACAATCTGCCTATAGTCATCAATTTTAAGACTGCCTTTGACCGGGTATCGAAAAAGTATTTAGTAAACTACAACTCCTCAGCATCAAAGGAAACAAGTACAGAGCTATTTCTGCCTTTCTTTCACAGAGGTATATACGCATAAAGTATGGCGAACCCTCTCTCAGTATATGCAGATCAGGCAAGGACTACCTCACGGATCTGTCATCTGCCCTGTTCTGTTTAATCTAATGACCAACAATATTATTCCAGAGTATCGTTGGTACCCAAGCTCTACTTTATAAAAATGACCTAGTCATTTGAGCAACCATCAGTAAGATAAAAGCGTTAGAGGCGACCATAAACCAGGCTTTAGCCTAACTTTCCATCTTGGGCTAATAAAAATGAACTACATAGTCGTCAACCTAAAAAAATCGGAAGTTCAACTGTTTACAATGTCCACAAAGCAACAAGGAGGACTATCTTTACTCTACTAGTTCAATCCCCTAAGTAAAAGAAAAGCCGCTACTTATTTAGGGGTTTAGCTTGATACTAAGTTTCAGTGGTCAAAGCACGTCGATCAGCTAACAAAGAAGGGAAGTAAGCCAATGAGATTATTTAATAGACTATCAGGAAGAAAATAAAAAACCACGAAAAACGTCTTGACGAAGGCATACACCGCGTATGTAAGACCCGTGATAAAGTATGGAACGAACTGATTGCCACAACCCCTAAGACAACTCTGAAGAAGCTAGATAGAACTCAGAACCAACCCCTGAGATTGATAAACGGGGAGCTCAGCTCTACTCCTATTAACGGAATTGCAAACTGGTGTAGATCCCGTATTGGTAAGAAGATACCTGGCAGTAATAAATCTAAATAAAAAGGTAAATCGTCTGAAGATGACCAACTGAAAAAACTAGAAGCCGCCCACTCAGTGACTAAAAACACAGACATCCTTCTCTGTAAGGGCGTCCGCGATCGGAGAGGATATAAAAGAGAGAGTACCCTTTCTAGAATATGCACTTAGGGACGTTTTGATGCACCACATCCCTAAGACGAGATTATACTTAGATAAAAGTAAAAAAACCAATCACGCAGAGAGCCATTAAGCTGGGAATCATTCATGAAAGGTATCCAGTCACAGAGTGGATCCACGTGTACATCGATGGCTCGGCGTTTGATGCTCGTGATAATGGGGGCGCAGGAATCTACGCAGAAAACTTCCAAACCTAGCAGGTGGTCGAGGCATTAAAGGCTGTCTTCCTAGCTATTGAACGCTTTAACGCCGAGCGTAGAATTAAAGCAATTCTTCTCATTGATTCTCAGGAATTTATTCTAGCTCATATGTCCCTAGAAGATAACTGTTAAACGCAGGATGTCTGTTGCAGTTAGGAACTGATGTCAGAGTTAATAGGGTTTGGGAGAATCATTTGCCCTCAGTGGATCCCCAGTCACTACGAAATAAGGGGAAATAAGGAAGCTGATGGACTGAAAAAAGACTCTGAGAAGCAGCAACCCCAGGTACCGTTGGAATTCAGCACAGCAAAAATACTGCTAAGAGGAGCACTAAGAAGTGAGGTGAACGCCAGGCATGCTGTGGGTGCGAGAGCAATCACTGGTCTTTCTTGTTGGAGCTCAGCTCAGCCACCTCATTTATGGCCCTTCCAGAAACGTGGCTGTGATCTACTTCAGACTACATACAGGGCACAACTAATTGCAGACACACCTCCATCGCATAAGTATCGTCGACACTCCTTCATACGTGCTGTGTGGTTAACAGGAACATATGACTGGTGCCCACCTCAAAGACTAGAGTTTATTGGGTTGCTCGCCGCTAAATGATGATCTGTCAATAGCGCAGCATTATTTTAAGAAAAAAAGTGCAGTTCCTGATTTTAGTGTAACTCTATAAATTCTTTCTTCTTTTCTGAGCAGAGCAGAGCAAACATACAAATCAAAAAATTTTAAAGATTCTTGATTTTCTGACAAGACATCTTGATATTCAAAAGAAAATGCTCGTCTTGCCTTGAACGCACAAATATGATTTTTGTGTTGATCTTGACTTGAAGCCAAAACAAGATCTTGACAATTTCAAGAAATGTTCCGTTCCTAAAAAACATTGTAGTGGTAATCCAACGTTTTGCTGACTTTGTCATCTTCTTCAGGGATCTAGAAATTTGCACATACAATTAGCAATCACAAAAAACATAAAATACGCAATTTAACTCATCTAACATTTACGGGTAAGACAAAAAACATTACAATTATATTTATCACAGTGCAGCGACACTCTGCTGTCACAATTAAAATGCTTATAACTACCACAAAGTGTTTACAAATATTTCTGGGTCCAGTGGGCTGTGAAATCACGCTTGCGGCTGCATTTGCCGCCTTTTGTATTAGAACGTTTGTCACGTTATACGCATTGCATCGTTGTTATGATGGTTGCCTAGTCTTATGTTTTTTAAGAATTAAGTTAAAATTAGTTGTTAATAAAATAAAGAACACATTTTTATCGATGTCAGTAGCTAAGAATAAAAACAAATAACTACAAAATACAGGAAATATGGTCTGCAGTTTATTAGCAAAGTTTATTCATACACTCACACATGCCCTGCGTTCGGTAAGGTACATCTGACAGTTATTTTTACTTGGAATCGTCTTTTGTTCTTGTCACTTAAATAAAAATTCAGATTTGAGTGACAAGAACAAAAGATGATTTTGAGCAAAAACAGCTGTCAGAAGTCCTTACCAAGAGCAGACAAGAACATTAAAAATAAAAAAACATTAAGTAGCTAACAATATAAATAAGTAATAATACGATCGCAATGGATTAATGACATAAAAAGCAATAATTAAAAAATAACTTTAAGAAAAAGACAAATCCAGTAAATCGTCGTTTATATTGTACCATGTACAATGTTCTTTTCGACTACCATAATCTGGTGGTGTAAGTCC
>VTPC01000410.1:42870-156422 GCA_011009095.1 Ignelater luminosus
TCGGTTCTGCCCGATGGCCCTCTTCACGAAGCCACTTCGCAGAAGGTTGAGTCTTGCGTCTATCAAAGGTATTCCGGCTAGCTCGCAAACTTCCCCGAAGGGATGGAAGCGATCCAGTCGAAGTAACCTCCGACACACAGCTTTCTCTTTTCTACGAAGCGGTTCCACGAATCTGGAAGCGGCAGTTCTGAGACAGAGGAAGCAATAATCCAGGACGGGGCCAACGAATGTTTTGTATGCATGCACGAGGGTGCGCTAGTGACATCCGCGGATGCCGCCGCGAAGAACAGATAAAAGAAAGCTGCGTTGTTGGATGATATAGTCGTGGTAACTGCAATAGGTCGTATGTCAGAAAAATTACTTTTCTGTTTAGTGAACCATCGTGATCAATGTATTGAACTATACAAACTGCAATGGGTTCTATATCAACAGACTAATAAGAAATCGATAATCCCTTCAACAAACAAAGCAAATGGACCGTCTCTTCACACTTGGCTACCGCAAGTTCTTTATTGCTGTTATTCATCAAATAATAAAACGTAAGTAATTTTCTATTTACTGTTTTTTTTGGAAAACTACTTTATAATAGATGATAGATTATGACTGTTACGCGTGATGAATTTCAAGATACTATCAGCACATAACTTAACCTCACTTAACTTACTGTTCGAATTAGTTACTTCTAGAGATACTATTGGTAAGTATAATTGAGATCATTTTGTCATCACTAAGGTGATAAAGATGGTTGCTTTACAGAACTGCTTCAATTATTCTCAAATTTAAATTTTTTTCAGAGTCACAAGAAACTTACGAACTCTCAGAAACCGCCAATCTTCTGAATTTCCCAGTTGAACCTGGTGGTGCTCCTGAGTCAGACATCCTGTCAAACGTCATCGTGGAACCTTTTGAAAACTTTGGTTCTGAAGTTTACATGGGGATTTATTGTGCCTTGAAACTCTACTTTTGGAACAAAAATCAGATTTGCTGGGGCAAGTTGCTTGCATAACAGCAGATGTTCAACTTCCAGGAAATGAAAATATAGTGTCAGTACAAACACAGCAAACTAAGAGCTGGAATGACTTCAGCTAAAGAATTAAGTGACCCTGAGCACTCAGCAACTCATTTAAGCAATAGTGATTCTGATGATCTCTACAAACCACCTAAATCACCAAGTTTATTACATGACTCAGAACAGGTCGTCCCTCAGTCTAAAAACAATGATGAATCTATTAACCAAGTCCCAATTAAAAAAAAAAGCCGTAGCGGAGAGCAAGATCCTAAAAATTGGAAAAAAAACCGCTAAAGTGCATTTACTCGGCAAGCAGTAGGTTGGTTTTGAAAATGACCCCAGTGGAAAATATAAATAAACTGCTGAAAAGGCAGGCAAGGCACACCCAATAATGCGTAAATGCTTTATTCTAGGCTTTTTGTCCATCCACAGCCTGTAGAGGCTTGCTCCTTCTACAGACGATTTTCCAGTTCTATTTAAAATATATGTGGCACCGCTAACTGGCTTTGCTCACATTGTTGCTGGAGAATTTGCCTCGCTATTTCAATAATTTAAAGTTCTGACCATTTCAATTCAAGTTCTAAATTTTCTTTCGTTGTATATACACCGCCATTCTCTTCCGGTGTATGGCTCTGTCAGTCTCTGTATAATGCCTTCTGCCCGTAGCATATCTCTAATTCTTTTATTATCTAGCTCTCCTTGGTTATCCCTTAAAAACCTCTTTTACAGTGTGCCCCATTACTTTGACATGTTGAAGAAAGTCTCTTAGAACAAGCTTTACTTCTGACTTCTCTTTCAAGAGATAACAGCGACGAGATTTAGTAAAGCTATCTGTGATATTTTCCACGTACCTTTTCTTTTGGATAGACTCATCAAAAGATTTACAAATATCAGCTGAAACTAGTTTTCTTGGCTTACTTGCCTCCTGCCTGTGCCCAAGAAGTAGCCTGTGTGTTTTTCCGTAGATGCATAGCTCACATAAATGCTGCTCCAGCGGCACATGTATTCCCATTTCCTGTTATAGCTTGTCTGTCTCGTTGACCTCACCTCCCGTGATACTACTGTAGTATTGAAAATCCATCAGCAACATTGATATCTACCATTTCGTTAGGTTTTTTCGACTGAATTTGTCTCTTGTACAGTGATTCACCGATTGAACGCTTTGCTTGTAGTACTACCTTATCATTATTTAAAAAATGTCAATCTGTAGCAGTTGAACTGAATGTACTGACAATATTCTTATCGTATGCAGCAAGCACTAAAAACAAATTTTTATTATAACTCAGGAACATACCAAACCTCCTGAAGAGTGATGCTTTGGCCATTAGTTCCTGATATTGCTAAAATTGTTCCTGCTCCTACTGCTAAGAAAACTTTTGCTCGTGCTGCTTTAACACCACAAGGACTATCAAACTTATGAAACTCTATAAAATAATCTAAACAGTTGGTCACATGCTTAGTTGCAACATTGTCAGTTCACACGAAGCTGAGTTTGCCTCAGCTGCAAAAGCTTCTACTTCTACTGACAGGAGCGTGGCATTCACAACTGCCGCAATCTGGGACTTTTTACTAGACTTTCCATCAGCAGCCCACTTCGGACATTGATAAACCCACTGTCCTACTTCTTTACAGTAATTACATGAGTCAATTTTCCTAGGTTTACACTTCTTTGGCTTACCTTGTTTTTGCTTGGTAGGAATCACCTTGAAAACCTCCTCTACAGCTAAGTCGCTCTCACTGATCTTTAAAACGTTTTTCTCAAACGCACACAGTTAAATCACTAGCTCGTCAAAAGCCTTTTTGTTGTCCTTTGTAAGCATCGTTCAACTAGACTAAAAGATGCTGAGACTATTTGGTATGATTTAAAACTTTACAAACTTTGTCCATTGTTTATTTCATTCCAGAAGCTTTTTAGTTTGGCCATATAGGTTGACACATTATCTGTCTGTGACCAGCTCAACTTGAAAAATCAGAGCAGATCTTAAACAACTGATCTTTTCAGGTTGTTTCAAATTGCGTTTTCAAGGCTTCCCAGACCTTATGTGCTGTCTCTTGATTCATTATCGTTTGGTAAATGTTGTCTGTAATAGCACTTGTTATCATGGATTAGCCATATCTGTTGGCCTGACGGTAAAGGTCTAGCTTTTCTTTATGTTTCTTGGCGTCTGATTCTGTAGCCGTTGTTGCCAAACTATCTGGTTTTCTAGTTTACCGTCGATAACATCTAAGGGTCTCTCGTGATGGTCTGTCTAATAAGCCTTTTTTTTCCTTACAGACCAATCTCACTCACCAGTTAAAGGTTTTATGTGCTTATGTAATTATGATTAGTTTAAATCACTCAAATTAATGCAAAGTTAAAAAGAAAGCACCTGTAAACAAAGAGATGCAATCTACTTTTTGATGTTCATCCATCAAATTAACACTAAAGTTCTGAATTCTCACTTTTACATTAATACGGAAACAAGTTAACAGCGATACTAAATCCACCACGGAAAACCGCTCACAAGGAATGCCATGCAACAATGCTTTCACTTGCCAATTTTGTGTTTTTTGTTTAATTATTTAATTTTTGAAAATAACTACTAGCACACTTTCGGTTGAATTCCTTTATAGTAAGCTGTGGTAATTTAGTTTGATATCTCTAAACGTTCTATATTAGCGTTTGGATACTGTACCTTAAAAGACAGATTACAGAGGTGCATGAATGTATTATGAAAAGTCAGTCAAACTTGTACTCTATATTTCTTTTAGGACAAGAAGCTGCTTATACCTTTGTTTTGTAAAGAAATTCTGTTTGACTTTAGAAAAACGCCAGATATCTTAGTTTTGGTACCTAATGATGTAATAGGAAGAAAAACATTTGGCGGCTATCCTAGCAAAAATTGTTACTCAAACAATCTAAACTAAAAACTGATAAGGAAAATAATAAAAAGTTTTAGTAACTCAATCGGTAGTTACAAAATTTCTAATAAATTATTACGCTTGATACTGGAAATCAACCGTTTCTAAAATGTCTACTAATTCAACCTACTTACAACCCACTAGACGTGTTTTCGAAAATCGATTTTTTCTGGCTTGTTTAATATTTCAAAGTAATAATTTCAGTTTTATCTAACAATAAGACGACTATCCATTCGTGCGACATTAACGTCCTGTAAAGTAAGATGTACCATATACAGAAAAAAGAACGGATATTAGTTAACAATAGGAAGAAGACTGACATTTTGTCAAAGTTAGTGAATATTTTTCTAAAGTAAATATTATTGCAGTTTCGATATCATGGCGTAGCAAAAGCTAGTCAATACACGGGTTTATGTTTACCTAAACAGAAAAAGAATGCAGCGATAGAAATTTAATTACCACCAATACGATATCAAATATCTGGAGTAGTTCACAATTCTTAACGATTGTAATAAATTTCTTAATAATGAGCACTGAGTAAACAAGATCCATTGTTGCTATTTTATGTCGCGGAAAATGAATTGACGTCGTAGTATTTCTCAAGATGTTCTTCAAACTTGTCGCGTTAGCCATTACTTTGCAAATAAGTTTTCAACGAGAATTTTTTCAAGATAAAAGTATTCTACAGACTTTTATGACGAAATCGGAAAATGGATCTACAAATGTGCATGGTGAAAAGTATGTGAAAGTTTACGATCCAAACGCTGGAAAATATGCATACAAGAAGATTATTTATGATAATGGAAACGTTCAAAGAGAATCTGGGTAATTTTTACAATAAGTATGTACATATTATATGTACAAATTAATTATATTTATTTTGTTTTAGATTTTTGGATGGTAATAATGATGTAAAGGAAACAACGGACACGGGCATTTCCACGGAAAGTTTTACTAATTTCTTTACCAGCATTAAAGGTTTTATGAAAAATTTATTGGACCAAATTATGTTATTAAGATAAGAAATAACTGGATAATTAACAATTGTGTTTGCTTTTAATTGGTGATATAATAAAAGAATTTACTGTAGTTTTCCAAGATTACTGCCTTATTACCCTTTTCTCCTGTAATTTTCTATTATTACAACTAGCAATTAGTTCTAATTAACAGGACTGTTAGAGTATAACAAATGTTTGTAAAACAATAGAACTTGACGTTATCATTTACCATCTAATTTATGATTTGCTCGGTTTCGATTTAACTTCTGCATGTATTAAATATCTGAATTCAAATTATGAGGATTTTATTTTATTTATAAATAAAAAGTCCTGGTTCAACTTGTTAATCATATCTAACATAACGTACATAGGTAAATCACAGCGAAGAGAGAGGGAAATATCTGTTGTCAATATGATTATCTAATCAGTGATGCTTTCGTGTCTACCGCTACCTATATCCTTTGACGGTGAATGCTAGACAGACGAACAAATTGTCACACTTACGTTTCCAAAAACCATCAAAATTATTAGTCCCTTTAATACTCAAACCTTCATCTAAAAATACGTTTTTAATTGAATTTCTTTTCTTTATTTTTAAATTAATAGGCACTTCCGATGTCATTTTGTAATGCCACAATTTTAGATTAATGCACTCATTCGCGGCGTTACACTATTGAAAAAGAAAAAGAGAATACACTGAAAGGGAAAAAAGAAACATAAAAAGAAGCGATAAGAAAAGTGAGCATAAGTGAGTGTGGGAGTAAGAGTAGAAAAGAATGAGCCAAAGGGAAAGAAGAGAGAGAAAGAGGTGAAAAAGGTGGGATAATGATAAAGACGAACAAGATGTAGTAATCCAGCTAAGTGCAGGTAAGAATGCAAATCTCTTTGCAATTTTATTTATTCAAGCAGCTGTTCTTGTTGAAGAATAATAATTACTCATGTGTCCGCTACGTCTCCGGAGCGTCCAGCACGTCACCATAGAGTTGGTGACGTAACGGACAAGTGACGTTTTAACACCAACAGTCATTTATTCACTATCTAATTATTATTAAGGAAAAACTAAGGGATGTTAAAAATAGGACGAAATACCTGGAAAAAAGACAAAACAAAAACATAAGAGTCCAAGGCCTAAAAATAGACACAAATGACCCTAAAACTTTGAAAAAAAACCATGGAAAACTTCATACAGAAAGAGCTTAGCATAGAAGTATAAATAGAAGAGGCACATAAATTGGGAAATGTTTGATAAAAACAAAAAGTAAGGAAAATAAAAACGAGATAATGCAAAACAAAAAGAAACTGAGACAGACTAAACATGAACAAGTATATATAATCAATGATCTAACAAAAGAAGAGATGAGTATACAACGCGATTTTTGAAATAGAGCAAAAGAAGAAACAAGCAAGGGCAACCAAGTTAAAACCGGATACCAAAAGATTACTATACAAGGGCAAATATAAAAATGTAACAAAGACAAGCACATTCTAAAAGAAATTACAAAAAAATTACCGAATACACTATGAAACCGACACAAAGGACAAAAACAAAAAAAGAGGGGTGAAACGAGCAACGAACAAGGACAACGAATTGAATATGCTACTAAAAAAAAAGTAAATATAATAGGAGACAAATCTAAATTCTTTCTGGGCTGCTGAAACGTCCAAACAATGACCTAAATAAGCAAAGCCGAACAAATCTCAATAGAAATGACAAAGTACTAGGTTAACATACTCTGGCTTAGCGAAACTAGATGGAATGGAATAGGAAATATAACACTTGCAGATGAAAACCAAGTACTCTACTGAGGATATGAAGACGAAACCGCAAAAAAAAGAAAAGGGAGTAGCTATTATGATGTAGCCCTACAAATAATAAAGACTATCAAACTAAAGATACCTTTTATGAGGAACTTTAAACAAACTGGGAGATTATACAACGGAAACAACCGAGGGACATAAAATTATTAATGGGCAATCAAATAAAAAAGTGGGCAAAGACAATGAAGGCAAGGAAAACATCATGGGAAAACACGGAATAGGGCAAATTAACGAAAATGGTCATAGATTAGTAGACTTCGGCTTGACAAATAATTTATTTATTGCGGGTACCTTATTCAAACACAACGACCATCACAAAGCAACTTGAATATTAGGTGGAGGTATCTACAGAAACGAGATTGACCATATAATGATTGAAAGAACATGGAGGAACTCTCCACAAGATACAAGAGTTATGAGGGGTGCAGATGTAAGAACAGACAACTTCTTAGAGCCAAAATAAAAATCAGCTTAAAAAGCAATAACTAACTGCCAGCACGCACAAAATTTAATGTTGCCAATTTAAAAAAAAATGAAAAATACTGGGAGAGTATAAAAAGAACATGCAAAAGAATATCGGAGATATTAACCCACTTAGAAATCTTTCGGTGGAGAACATTTGCCAACATTTCGAAGAAAGTAAAGAAAACAACTGGACACAAAGTCGGAAAACAAAAACCATAGGTAACAAGCACTTCATTGAATACAATCAAAGAGAATGAAAAGGAAATTGTTGAATACAGAAGACGAAACAAGTACATGAAAAATATTCAAATAAAAACGAGGGTAAGAAAAGACAAGAGAAACTAATTTAAAAGCCTGTTAGAAGAAGCAGAGAAAACAACCAAAAGAAGAAATATAAAGTTTGTATAAGAAATAACAAAACAAATTACGAGGAAAAGAACCAAGCCAATTAATAGAATACAAGGAGTAAACGAAGAAATACTCGAAAGCAAAGGCGACACCATAAAAGTATGGGCAGAATAATTTGCTGAAATGTACAAGAAGAAAGAAACAAGAGATATGAAGTAGAGAGAAGCGAGCCGCTAAACATAAACCAAGACGAAATTACAACGAAGGAAATCCAGCAAGCAATTAACAGTATGAAGAATGGTGAAAGCGCAGGCGTGGATGATATCCCCATAGAACTTATCACAGCAGCAAACAAAGAGACAGATTTATAAAAATTCTACACATTCTCGTAAACAAAATTTGAAATACGGAAATAATACCAGAGGATTGGTCACGAGGAATAATTATAAAAATTCCAAAAAAAGATCTCAAACGATGCGAACACTCGAGACCACTAACCCTTCTATGCATGGCTAGTAAAGTATTGTGTAAAAATAATAATAAACAGAATTAAAACCGCTGTAAGCCAGAGACTAAAGGAAAACCAGGCAGGCTTTCGAGCAAGGCACTTATAGGTAGATCAAATATGCACATTGAAGATAATACTCGAACAAGCCAAGAAAATGGGGGAAAGCATCTGCATCAACTTTATAGACTTTGAGAACGCATTTAACTCAGTAATAAGCGAGAACATGTGGAACATTTTAGACGCGTATGAACTATCAAACAAAATCGGAAGAAAGGTAGACCACACGATACCTTGTAACGGGAAGATGCTCAAAAGTATGCACAAGTCCCGCCCAGACCAATGGTAGATGTTAAATCCCGTAGCTCATGCCGCAGATGGGGTGAATTCTCAAATAAACTTGGCTAATCTCTCACAAAGAGAAGCTCACCGTTTTCCAAAACTCTTACTAACTGATAGATGGTCGTAAAAGAGTGCGCCAGCAGTCGTAGATCGAAGGATTCTGATGGTCGGTCACGCGACTACTCGTAAATCCGACACCCTGTATATAGGCCTCTTACGAAACCTCACGCTGTGTGTAACTCACCTCGTGGAAGCTTTATTAAAACTCGCTTTAGCGTTTCACAACTGAGACTCAACACAAACAAAACAACTGTATAAACACGTGATTTGTCTTGATCAATTTTGACAAGGAATTCCTCTGAAGACTTCCTTCTTTTTCAAAAAAGATCCAAGAAAGAAATACCAGATTGATATTTACTTCTCTCTATAAATGAAATTTGGACTAAGCACCACCGTGCTTTTTAATAGCCAAACGAACAAAGTAACGAAATTAACGCTGCTTATCTGGACCAGAGATCCACTTACAAAAAGAAACACAAAACGTAAATAATCGAGGCTACACCAACGGAGCCAAAATGGTTGCGTTCCTACCCTCTACAATTTCTGCTTCCTGGAGGACACCAGCGTAAGTATATTTGGGTTATACATTCCCCACGATAACGAAATTTATAAGCCTTGCTGTTGGCAAACAAACCACTTTTTTCCGCGACTATTGCGCGTTTCTGACACGAAGAAATTACGATTTCTCCAGTGCGATCTCTTTTCTAAGAAGATCGCTTCACTTAATTTGGTTTGAATCCAATTAGGGGATGTAGAGGTAAACGTCGAAAATTACCACACGTTGGTTCGAGTACGCAGCTCTTATTGTACTTCCTAACCTCTGAGTTTTTTGTTACGCAGTTCGTACTTACGAAAGTGGGGTTAAAAAGTCGGATATACACCCTAACAGATTAAGACATTAATACTCTTTATGCGACAATGGAAAATTTCCATTGTAGATTTACCAGCTTAAACCTGGCTCAATCGAGACGGTGTGACTTTAATTTTTGCGACTAAGATTTCCAGGAATCTGATATTGGAAAACAGCAAAAGGCACGTCTAAACGGAGTCTAAAAGTCGAGACCATAAAGTTATCAATTCTTTAAAATAACATTATAACAAACATTCGTTTAATGAAACAATTTAAATATTGCGCGCCAAGAAAACAAATATCTGAACGAAATTGAAAGACAGGGGCGGATTTAGTGCAAATTTTAAAATAACATTACAACCTTGAAAAGAAACCTTTCCAGGGAAATACAGCAACTGAACATGTCACAGGGCCATAAAACACAGTTCAAAATCGACAAAAATGGAAGGAATTAGTTAAAAACATACACAGAACGGTCTCCAACCAAGATGAGTAGAGGTTGCTGCTCTACCATCTACCACAGACAAATGAAACACCCTCCGGGGTGTCCGTTGCTCCTTATGGATCTATAGGTCAAAGAGGGAATTATTATTGCACAACGAGGGACCTCACGTCCATTACAGTTCTAGAGTAGTACTATAGCATTCATAAGAAAACCAACTTGAGACTACAGCTAAAGCCATCAAAAACATAGATGTTGTATTAGACTAGTCAGTCTTCAACCTGTCACGTTAGTGCCCGTAGAGAGACTGAGGCTGGCTCATGCCGTGGGGAAGGAGGGGGAAAACCGCCTTTACTAGTTTATCTGAGATCCGGTGACGTACTGGAGGTGTCGTATTAGACAAAACCTGCAAGAAAAGCAAAAATCATCTTCGCAGCAGCAGAAGCATATGCCTTTCGGCCTTTATTTTTTTCTGGACTCGTTAAGGTGTTTAGAAAGGATCATCTGGGTCTTGTTGGGATCAGGTCTGATCCTCCACCGCTGGAACCAGGACCCTAGACGCGTGAGGAAGAAGACAGCGAAGTTGCCCAAAGGGCGGTGTCGTCGGTGAATTGCGCCAACGTGACGGATCTATTCTAGGCTCGCGGAATGTCATGGCAGAAAAAGATGAACAGGAGCGGGGATAGGATGGATCCTTGCGGAACACCAGCTCTTGGAGTGCATACACTCGTACCCGGTGGCGTCGGCGGATTAGGAAGCTCCGGATTACAAAACCCGAAAACAGCTACGTAACTAGATTGTTATCGATATTTGTAAATCTTAATCATAAATGAACGTAAGTTTAATAAATTTCAAACATTTATGCAACAGAACCCATCGTCATCGGATCTTGCGGCCAATTTTTCTATGAAAAAATCTCAACTAAAAATTTTAAAATTGGCTTGGGACAGTGATGTACTCGCACTGGATAAAATTAAACACTTTAATTATTCTAGCTTACGTTTTTCAAGAAATGAAGTATCGAATTAGTGCCATCTATAGCCCCAAGGACAACGAACAAATCGCCCTCTTTGGTTTTTCAAAATCTCTGACAGGGACCTGTCAGGATGTTTTGAAAGTGTTAGAACAGCAAATGCCCAAAGAAAAAAAACTACCTGTACGCTGTTCAAATTTAAAGTGGAACATTGTAAATAATTCTTAGATAGTGTAATTAATTATAAGGGTTTATAACATTTTATAAACATTTCTGAATTGGTATGTCCTTCGTAAATCCCTATGCATAAGTCAACTAATTGTTTAATTGCAACGGTTTTTTTTTATTTTATAGTGAAGAACTGCTATCTGCTGAAATGTAAGATAAAAATAGGCTTTTTTAAATTAAAATTTATTTTTAATAATCTGGCCGCGGGAGTTTCTAAAATTAAATACATATAGTGTTAAATCAAGACTTTTCTTTCCTACAGATAGTTATTATTTCAACTTTTATTTAACACGTAACTATTAACATTGATTTAAGACTGTCTACCTACCCTTCGAACATTTTATGCCTCCAGTATTTAATTTTATACATCTCTATCTTTTACATAAAAATTTCTTCATAGCGGTTGCATCACTTTCCAATTTTTTTTTTATTAATATTCTCGAAAATAAAGTTCATTTGCTTAGTTTCGTATAAACTCGAAACTGGAAGCTTCTTACTAGAAATGTTAATCCTTGCGGTAAAATTGTTGCCGAATAACGTAGACCATTACGATTTTATCTGGCAAGGGAGCAATGTGATTCAATTAAAGCATCACCATATACATGAGTGGAAATCGATAGAGACTCAGAACTTACCTTTTGTCACAATCGTTTGACTCAGTTAGAGCCCGAAAGTAAACTCTTCTTTGATACACCTTGACTAACTAACCAAAAATAATGCATATTATCCGACGCTTGAGTTCTTTGGGTTCTTGTGAAAGTGACGTGTTGCCATCTTCAAAAACTCGATGCATAGAACTTTTAAATACTCTATCCGAGATAGGTGAAATGATATTGCCTTTTTAATAAAAGATAACGCTCTTTTGGAACACATATCTTCAGGGGAAAACCTTTCTTCCGTGATTGCAGGCCCTTTTCACCAAACTTTGCATGTTACAGACCATGAAATCTTGTTCACTGTGCCATCATTTTTAGGTTTAAGAAGAAAAATTTCAGAGTTCATTTGTACTAGTTCATCTAAATATGATGACTTTGATACTCTGTCACCTTCAGAAAATCTCTCATATGAGAAACTTAAATTAAATTTGTTATCAAAATATGATACGATTCCTATTAATGTCGGTCATTTAGTTAGTGTTGCTGAATGGAATCTTAATTTATTAATACTTCTAACACATAAGGTCTGAAGTTTTTCTTAAAGCATGTTGAGTTAGCTTAGAGGCGCACACAATTCCACACGAACACGTCTACCTGCAAACTGCAGATCTCTTTGAAGGCCAAGCTTTGATATGGTTCAGATCGATTAGGTCTAGGGTTAATTCTGGGGAAGATATGTTCGTCTTCTTGGAAAACATCTCTCACCTAGCGATTATAACGATGTTTTATGCTCCTAGATTCGAGCTTGTATTTAAGATGTTGAAAGCCATTATGCTAAATTTTTTCAAAAGATTATCTATGCTCCCATCTGAAGATGCAAATTAAAATATATCCGGCATAATCTGTAAACATTTTACGCAAATCATCTTACTTTGTTTGCATTTGATGCATATTCTAATTGACTGTTGTAGACGAATCAAAGAAAGTAGAGAGCATAATAAAAACTTTAAACCCGATTACTTATTCGGTACTCAAACCGGACCTAGCGTACGGGTTTTCTAAGTTCTTAAAATCGTCAAGTAAATTTTTTGACAAAACCATTACATGTGTCATCCAATAATCAGGATTTTCGTCGACCTGTGTTTTGATTCAAATTATAGATAAGCTGGGTCTGGCCGTACATAAACCTTCTTCGTCTATGCAACTTCAAACTGCTGTCGAAGATTAGCAATCTCTATTGGTTTTTGTTGAAATCGCAACTACTATTGACGGTGTTATCAAGGTCGTAAACATGTTGTTTTCAAATTCTATCTCTGTACCGTTGAATTTACCAGCCGATTGTTGTTACCTGTTTGGTATTAAAACAGACGTCAAGTTAGATAATTCTATAATGTCCAGTAGAGTTAATCCAACAAGATTTATCCATGGAAAGGATTATTTTAATTCCAAGCAGCTTCTTGATTTTAGGTTGTTCTCAATAAATTCAAAAGCATTAGTGATTCTTCACTTGGCCGAACTTACAAGGTAGCTCATCATATTGATACCGGCTATTTTACACTCATCAAATAACGTTACTATCACCCTTGGAAAGTTGAGAATAGTATTCTTTTCAAATATGTCCCGCGTAAACACAACATTATTTCAAATATTGGGGCTGCCATTCATTCCTATATTAGAATAATTATCGTCTTTGTGATTCAGAAATATTCAGAATTACACATGCTATCACATGAAGTCACTGGCTTCACTCCATCTTTTCTAAGTTTTGGACGTTTATTATTATGGGAAGTTGAGTGATTTAAGACACACAGAAATTTCTCTTGATAGTCGTAAACAATGAGTTAAAAATATCAGTCAGTTGTCCCCTCTATACGAGAGCGGTTCAGTAAGTACCCGTGTTTGACGACAGAGGGAAGTTGGTGTTATCATCGTGTGCTGCCATCTATCAAACGACGGTATAACAAATTGCAGACTGATTGATAGGTTAGTTTGGATTTGACAGCCATTTGAGTAAGACGTGTTTCGTGATTTTAGCTAAGATGGAAAAAGAGCAGTATCGTTCGGTAATTCGCTTTCTGTTTTTGGATTCGAAAAAATGCGAGGAGATAAAAGCAAAGTTGGATGCTGTTTATGAGGACACTTCGTCATCTATGACCACAGTTAGATATTGGTTCAACGAATTTAAACGTGGGCGAACATCCGTTTTTAATGAGGAGCGACCAGGACACCCGGTAGACGTGGTTACCGAGGAAATCATTCAAAAAGTCCACCACATGATTCTTGCTGATCGACGAACAAAAGTGCGTGAAGTAGCAGAGGCCGTAGGTGTGTCGACCGGGACGGCAATTAACATTTTACATGATAAGTTGGCGATGAAAAAATTGTCGGCGCGATGGGTGCCGCGATTGCTAACGGTGGACAACAAGCGGATGCGGCTGTTAACTTCGAAGCAGTGTTTGGAGCAATTTAAGCGAAATCCGAAGGAGCTTTTGCGTCGAGTTGTCACCGTTGATGAAACCTGGATTCATCATTACACACCAGAAACTAAGCAACAATCAAAACAATGGATTTGTCCCGGCGAATCTGCTCCAAAGAAGGCGAAGATGGTTCCATCGGCCGGAAAGGTCATGGCGACGATTTTTTGGGATGGATTTTTTAGAAAAAGGAAGAACGATCACTGGACAATACTACAGTGAGTTATTAGACAGCTTCGACAAAAAATTGAAGGAGACACGGCCGCATTTGGCGAAAAAGAAGGTGCTGTTTCACCACGATAACGCACCAGCACATTCATCCGGAGTTGTCGCCGCCAAACTGCATGAATTGCGTTATGAATTGCTGCCGCACCCCCCGTATTCACCCGATCTGGCTCCCTGCGACTTTTTCTTGTTTCCTAACATGAAGAACTGGCTCGCGGGAAAAAAATTTAGCTCAAACGAGGAAGTCATCGCCGAGATAGGGGCGTATTTTGGAGAGTTCGACAAATCCTATTTTTTGGAGGGGTTAAAAAAATGGCAGGAACGTTGGGAGAAGTGTATATTTCTAAAAGGAGACTATGTTGAAAAATAAAAAAAATTTTGAAAAAAATTGTGTCTTCATTTCTAACACGGGTACTTATTGAACCGCCCTCGTACATCGATAGTGTGAAAGGATTAAACATAGCATTTGAGCGTAACAAACGCCAGGCGCCAAAAGGCGATATTGTGTGGAAGACTTTGCTAAGAAACTTGCTCCTAAGTTTGTAAAAGCAAAAGTTGCTGAAATCACGAACAATGTTGCTTACTGCTTTGTTGATCTTCATCTTCATGGTAGACATTTATGTGTTTGGCATGTTTCCAAACAGCAGCCGAGCAGTTGAGGCGGGCCACACGCCTTTTGTATCCAATAGAGGAGTAACAAGGTAAGATATATATATTTAGTATATCAGCTCAGCTGTTTTAGTGACTAATTCTAAAATTCTTATATAGGGATAGAGTAAATTAAGTGTGATGTAAACATAGAAATATGTAGATATTAAAGCCCTTCACGCAACATATCTAAAAAAAGAAGATTTTTATTAACTAAAATTCCAATTATGTCAATAATAATAGTAAAACTGGAGTGATAATTAATTGTAAGATGCTTTTTGATTGCAACGATACGAATATTTGAAACGATGCTATGTGTGGCTTTTTAAATTAAAGAGAGGTACTCTAGAACCCTATTATGACCTAGTTCGTTTTCAAAAGTTAGTTTGAGATTGCCTAGCGTTTAATTAATTCTCAGCAATTCTACCTCGCCATTTTCTGGAGAGTAATTATTTGTTTTAAACAATACCTTGAATAATGAAAAAGTACCTAAGAACTATATTGCTCTTACAAGTATACTACTTGAAAACTTTTACAAATTAATTGTCTTGGTTAATGTAAATAGTCTACCTGGTAGGTAATTCACATGCTAATACATCTAGAAGTGAAACCTACACAACTAAAACTAAAACCATCACTTACTATTACTATTATTAATAAATATAGTGCAAAGTTACTTAGCAGTAGGGTAAATGTAATTTGGAAATGCCTCGAACACGGCAACAACAGCAACCGAAAATTTAATAAGCCTTAAGTTTAACACGCGGTGCTTCCTTTTAATCCTTGTACGGTGTGTTTAACATCCCTTAAAAGTTAACAATGGCTTTAATGACGTCACACATGTCTCTTAGCCCACCGAGATGATTAACGAGAGAGGATGATTAATTATGACGTTTAATGCGAGGTGCGAAGCCCACGTAATTGGACTACGGTTTAGCTTTGATACTAGCAGATGGCTTACGTTAGATAAGTTTTAGTTACCTGACAATAGGAGGAAAGTTTGTATAACCTTTCTCGTTCGTCTATTGTGATTTCCAATTTAGAAAATGAAAATTGATGCAATGTAAATCTATTTTCGTTATTTTAGTCTATAATTTGTTTAGCTTAAGTATGTAAATGGGTAATTGTAGTTTTGATTTCTTTAGAAATTTCTGAATATAAATATAATGGATTTCAGTATTCTCCTTGTTGGATTTTCTGCTTTCTGATAAGGCAAAATAAAAAAAGAGATTCTATTCTATTTATTAGTTTAATCATTTGTGATGTAAATCGTTCTTTGACCTTTTGTTCAGGTTCAGTAACTTATCTACAATTTATCATTGCTTTGTGTTAACAGAAATTATTTCTTGATGTACTGAATATTGTTTGCTTTATTTTGTTTAATGTTAAAAAATTGTTCTCTTGGTATCTTAATTAAATTGTAGTTACATCGTAATTAATTTACGAATTCATTATTCCGTTGAACGCAGTTATTTACTGTTGAAAATGTTGCTTAGGCAATTTACAAAAACATCGACCACATAAATTAGGATAGAATGAAATAAAACAATGTCTTCCCACGAATTATTTAATCGGTACATGAATACACGTGTTTCGGCGAACCAATTAAATTATTTTCGCCATCATCAGTTCTTAAAAATTAGTATTCCTAAATTAAAAATTAATCCTTATTAGGAGTGTACTATAGAAGTACTGAAGTGTTTTTATAATAATAATGAATAATAAAATAATAAAAATAAATATTATTTATTAAAGTTAACAAACGGTTAACAACTGGCGAGGAACTACGTTGTTGAATCTTGTGCGAACTATGAATGATAATGAATAAATGAATTTCCCTGTACATAACGACAAGCTTTTATATCTCTACCTGTGTGTTTAACGAAGAGCGGGGTTCTAGAGTCTTTGAAGAAAAAATTTAATAATCATGTTCTAAAAATTATCAACAAAGAATTTTGTATTATATCTTCAATGAAATATTGCTGAGGTCCTTTAAGCGAAATTTAGACAAAAAACAAAATTCTTCTAGAAAAATCAGTAATCAGGAAATCGCACTTCTCGTCCAGATCTGGTTACACGCTCTTATGAATGAGTGCGATCACTGGACAATGGTTGTTCAATTCCTGACGGTAATCGAAAACAATAAGATGTTTCGATATTATCGTGATCGGTTAACACGTATGCGGGTTTAAGTCGATCGAGTGATATTGTGAATTTCTTACCATTGATTCAAACTACAAAAAATTTGTCTTGACGTCTAAGAACTTCATAGGGACCATCACAAAGGTTTTTGCGTTGCGTCATGCCTGACGAATACATGAGACATAGTTTCCAAATATTTGAAAATGAAAGATCTGTGTCCATGTGTTGTTGTGGGCACTGGTTTAACGCTCGCTGTTGAAGTGTTCCTTAAGTCGAATCACAAAATTTGAAATGAAAGTATCCTTACTTGGCGTTAGTAATTCACCTGGTAATCGAAGGCTTTTTCCGTAGACAAGTTTTGCTGCTGTTGCCTGGATGTCTTCCTTGTAGGTGCTACGAATTCCAAGTAAGATTAGCGGTAGGATATCGCTCCAACTATCGTGTTGCTAGCTGCTTTTAGATGACGGTGAAGGCGTTCAACTAATCCGTTAGCGGATGGGTGGTATGTCCTGGTTCGGAGATGCCGTGAACCGAGTAAACAGTTATCTTCTAACGGCCAGGAAGTATAACGATCGGCATATGTAAATAGATACTTATATCTCTTAGAAATTAGAAGTGGGCCAACTAAATCAATATGGATATGCTGAAATCTTGCACTAGGTGTCTTAAAAGTACCTAGCAGTGTAGATATGTGTCTGGTTATTTTAGCTCGCTGGCAGGGTATGCAACATTTGCACCATTTTTAGCAGTCTTAGGTTATGGACAGTCATACAAACTTGGAAGTAATGAGCTTAGTAGTGGCGCGTGCTCCAGGATGTAAAAGACTAGGCGTACTATCAAAAATGCGGCGTCGAAATGGATGTGTAGTAAAAGGTCTGGCACTTTTAGCAAAAATATCAAAATACAACGTGACATTTGAATCAGAAAAGTTGATTGATTTCAACTGCAAAACACTCTTGGGTTGATTTAAAAGTTAACGTAATTCTTCATCTGTTTCCTGCAATTCTGCCAGTGCTCGATAGTCGATTGAAGGTGTTATATCTGCAATACAAGAGAGGGTAGCGACATTGTTTTCTTTACCGGAGATATGGCGTATGTCCGTTGAAAATTGTCCAATGAACTCAAGATCTCAGAGTTGCCGTGGAGAACACTTGTCGAGCTTCTGCTTGAAAGCAAAAGTTAACGGTTTATGATCTCTAAACACACTGAATTGGTGTCCTTCCACTGCATGTCTAAAATATTTCACTGCTTTGTAAATTTTGAGTAGTTCGCGGTCGTACGCACTATGTTTAAACTCGGATGATGACAACTTTTTAGTATAAAATGCAAGCGGTTGCCATGCGTGGTTTAGAAACTGTGGTACAGCAGTCCCGACGGCGAAATCGGACACGTCGACCATAATTACTAACGGTGCGCCTACAATAGGGTAAGCTAACATCGCTGTTTGAGCGAGAGATGCTTTCACTTTCTCAAAGGCTACTTCCGCTTCGTTGGTCCAACTAAGAGAAGAATCTTTTCTTTGTTGTTTCCTCGAAGCAAGTCGTGAAGCGGTGCTTGTGTTTGCTCAGCATGAGGTAGAAAACGGCGATAAAAGTTTATCATACATAGAAATTGTAGCAGAGACTTGACAGTTTTCGGTTTAGAAAAGACACTGATCACTTTCACTTTCACTTTCTCAGTTATGGTTTTGTTTCCTGAGCGTTGACCTGATATCCAAAAAACTTGACATTTTGCACTCCGAACACGCACTTATTTAAGTTTATTACTATACCGTGTTGGTTTAACCGGTCGAATAGTAATTTGAGATGTTCTAAGTGTTGTTCTTTGTTTTCTGACGCACTTAAAATATCGTCGCGATATTCATATCAGAAATCTAAGCCTCGAAGGGTATGATCGATGAATCGCTGAAAAGTCTGCGCTGCATTTCTTAGACCAAATGGCATTACCAAATACTCGAATAATCCAAAGGACGTTGTAACTGCGGTCTTTGGAATATCCTCTTCTGCCACGGATATCTGATGATATGCTTTGACGATATTGATTGTTGAAAAAGTACTTTTTTCTGCGAGCATATGCATGGAATCCTGTAAATGCAGAATGGACTAGCTGCCAGGAATTGTTTTAGCATTTAAAGCGCAATAATCTCCGCAAACCTTCCATAGTGCATCTTTCTTGGGCACTAGATGAATGGGTGATGCCTATGAGATTGTAGAAGGTCGAATAATGCCTTGTAACATTAATTCAAATTCCTCTTTATTCAAATTCCAGTTTTATGACGATTTGGTGCTAAACATCGTGGTTTACAGGAAACAGTTTGGCCGGATATTGTTTCTATGTAGTGGTGGACGTAGTGTTTTCGTGCTTTGTACGTACCAAAGTGACGGGTTAGTTCTGGACATTACTGCAATAGGTGATAATACCTGAATTCGCCACCAATGGTTTTGATAGAATTACGCAAATCGAGTGGAAAATCGTCTATCAGTTGATTATTGAATTGAAAATAATTTTTTCCGTTCAGGAGTTGTGGTAAAAAGTGAGGTCCAATAATGTTGCCTGCTAGTACTCCCTTCCAAACATTTAAAGAGGATCTGACTTAGTCTCATACAATGTGGATTTTCGTAAGCCCACTGATGCATATTGTGACAACGAAACATTTGCGTATGGAAATTTTGGCTCAAGTCAATATGTCGCAGTAGTTAATGTTAAAAACCTTGACGATTACCTCTGTATTCTCTTGTCAAATTATTCATCGACGTTTTTCCTTGCTTTACCTACCTAGTTCTATTTGATGATGGTGTAATCTTATAATATCTTTTTATATTAAAATAATTTTTCACATTTAATCTCTCTGCGTATTTCTATAATCTATCAGTTAATGCGACTTTGATAATCATTAGGTGTTGACGACTGAACGCTACTAAAGTGGTACGGATATAGAGAATCTGCTTTTAAAATATTGTGCACGGTGGAATTAGTAAGAGTATTAAATCGGCGAGCAACTGCTCTTGTACTACTTTCGGGTTCTTTAGAAAATTTCAAAAATGCGTTCTTCTTGAGCAGGGTTAAGATGAGTTCTTCGAGCACCAGAATTAATCCCGTTTGGTATCATTTGACCTGTATCTCAGCCTTTTCTCTTTCAATCTTTTAAATACGTTTACTGACGGTTGACGATGATTTGGAAATCTTCTCAAGTGCGGCATTACGATTTCCTTCGCAAACCCCATAAACCCAGTACATTGAAACTAAAATTCATTGCCTATCAATAAATGGTTCCGATGAGAAACTTGAGCTATGACATATTCTAAATGACAACACGGGTTGACAGTGATAATTTATCGAAAACAAAATCGACTCAGAGTGCTCGTACAGCATTGCTAATAATAAGATTTTCGGCGAAAGCATCAATTTTCAGTTGAATAAAAAAAACAAAATTTTAGAATTTGCTGTTATTGTACAAAATTTGTTGATAATAGCCTTTCATAATATTGCAAGTGGGAGGTATAGCCATTGCCGATTTGTTCAAAATCTCTAACTTTGATTGACTCGTGAGGAAAGAGGAGACATCCACCGACATTTTCGTACAGGACTTTTTTTCTCAATTTTAGTCGGAAAATATTTCTATGTAAAGCTGTTTCGCCAATTGTCAAACACCATGTTTCAAAATTGGATCCACGGAGCTAATTTGTATTGGCTAAACTAAGAAAACTGAAAATAAAGAATTTGGCTATGAATGGGTTAAAGTAAGATTGATTAAAAATTTTATAAGAGCAACAAATCAGGGCAGAATAGCTTTTCTGTGTTTAAATAAAAGATTTGCAAGGAAAGCAAAGTCATCATGAGTTTTTCCGCTACTTATAAGTCTGTCAGTTTATACACAGCTGAAAAACAAATAAACAGCATTAAAACAACTTGAATGTACAATTTGTATCACTTGTTATAATATTAGAGTCTCTAATTAAACCTGATACCGTTATTATCATAAAGTACAACATATGTTGTAATGAATGTTTATTTTGTGTAGTAATTGATAGAAAGTTTGTTTAAGCGATTTAGTTTAAGCACTACTGTTCAACTATATGAAAGTTGAGCAAACATTATGATATTTGCAAACATTAAACTATTACATAGATACATTATAACTTATGTTTATAAAGTTACAAAAAAGTCGGTTTATTTCCTTTTAGGATAACCTACATATTTTATAAAGTAGAAGGTAGATACATATTTGTTTTATTATGTAAATATTAATTATATAATTTAGAGATTCATATTAATTCGTAATTGACGTCATTACACGTGAATTAATAAGATATTTTAAAATTTGTTAATGAAATACGCTGTTCTTTACTCATTTAGAATTTATGTATGCCTAACAGCAATTATTTCAAATAAATAATGATAATAATTAACAGTGTTAAAGTTTTACCAGATTAAAACGTAATAGCAATTCATAAGGAGATGAGTACCTACGTTACAAGTTTGTTGTTTAGGTATTTATAATTAAATAATTAATTACTTTTGTGTTTTTGCCAATGTTATGTAAATAATTATACTAACTAAAAAGTTATGGTTTAAATCAATTCTCTATAATTATTACGTATTACACTACAACACACTTAATTGTTTGTACGTAATTTTTAGTCGGAAAATCTTTTTCTCAGCATTTTTAATTTTTGTTACTAACAGAAGTGTATAATCATAGTACATCATCCTGTTTTTTATTACCTAACTTCGCTGATATATCAGTCTTTCAACTCTGACTTGAAAAACTGTTATTTCAGTATCTCTTCCAATGTAGTTAAGAAGCAAACAAAACGCACTACACTTTACTAGAATAAAATTTATTGGTCATTTATGAAAGGAACATAAACATTAAAATATGAAAAATATAAATAACGAAGGTAATTGAATTGAATTAATCACCTGTAGGTGTTTTGCAATTAACCGCGGATCCCAAATCTTATATAAATAAATCGTCAAACAAGAACAAGTTGACAAAATTGTTAGATAGTAAGAATTTTCGTCATCAAAATTTAACATGAATGAACGATAAAGAAAAACATCGACTTTATAAATATGGTTCATAAAAAATACAAACAAATAAAAGGTATTAAAGCTTCGGAACAAGTTAGTTACGTTACAATTTAGCAAACAATATATTTCTATTAATTAAACAATATTAACGGGCCTTTCACCACTATGAAACGGTTTGTCGGGTTTTTCACTAGTATGAAACGATGTTCTGAGACTTCACCAATGTGAAGCGATGATTAAGTAGCTTTTATAGTAGATTACTTTTATCCAAACGGTTGGTAACGTGACGATAATATGCAGATTATTTCGCAAATAACTGCAAATGTAGGTTGACAAATTGTACAAGTCAATAATGCTTTTTCATAAAAGGTTTTAAAAAAGGTAAAGTTTATTTACCATAACGAGAACTAATCCAATACAAAGAGAACCCAGTTGTTGGTACAGAATACACTAAACTCGCGGCACTGGTTTACACAAGATTTGATTCACAGTTACTACATAAATCTATACAACAATGAACGTCTTCCTCATACGTTAGATAACAAGATATTTTAATTGATTTCAGAATATCTATACAGAGCGAGGCCATACGAATCTCGTAGAAAGTTCGATAAACTTATTAAGGTATTATAAGATAAATAACGGTACGGTAGTTTCTAAAAATTCGTTGTGAAATTATTTGGCAATTTCCGCCTGCTGGCGATGATTTTCAAGGTACGGTACGATAAAGACGCATCCGGAATATCCCGGGAAAAAATCTATCAGTTGTTTAACGAAGACAGCATTCATTCGCAATATTTTCACCCAGGTATAACTTCACCTTAGCACAAAATTAGTCCAACACTTGATTATTCCTCGGTAGTTTGCGAAATTATTTCTATGTTCCAAGATTTGACAAGAGAAGACATGTAAGACGCGTGCTTCTGCTTCGATAGCGGTAGATGAACTCTGTCGAGTGCTGAAGCGAAAAAGGTAACTTCCAACGCCCCCAAGAGGGTAGAACTAACAGATAAGTTGTTCATCAACATATCAGGTGATCGGACAACCAATAAAATAATGCAAGAAGGGCGTGATTTAACAAAAAATTTAGATGTTGCACTCAGCAATTATAGGATATATAAATCTTGTCTATACTAGACAAGGTGAGAGATTTATAGTTTTAAGGGTAATAAAACCAAAAGTAAGAGTATAAAATTCTTTGAATCGTAAAAATGAAGTCTGAAAAATATAAATTCAGAGATAATTTTATTCTATTTCAAATCCTAATACATTTCTAATTTAATATTAAGAAAACATTTTTATAAAAAAATTATTGAGAAATTTAACGTTCCCAAGCCATAAATTTGGACAATGTCAAGGGGCACTAACCCAAAAGGTGTTTATGTTATAGAACGACGTTAAAACTTAATTTCAAAAAGGAATAACATATTTACAAAAGAAGAGATTGAAAATAATAAAACGATATATCGTAATTTACAAGCATAAATAACTTATTAAGGAAGATTTCGCTAATTACTGAATTTTGCTAATAACGCTTTTAAGTACCTACGTTTATACAAAGAATTATGTAACACAAAATACTTACATTAATAGAGGTTTGTTTAATGTTTCTCATGTATTTATTGTCATTTTCCTATTTAGTGCTTCATTACGTTACAGTCGCTATAAGCTCAAAGTCGGAAATGAAATAAAGTCAACTTTGAAATGAAATATGCCGATTTACATCTCTAAGTTTGCACATACAAAATAGTTAAAAAATATGCTTCAAGGTAATGTTTACCTCTTAAGTAAAATTAACTACGTTAACTTCAAAGGTATTTACTTATAGGTCATAAAAATAAACAAGAAAATCTGCGTAAACTGCCTTACAACTACTAAGTATACTGTAACTCTGTTTTTTTAAACATTTATTTGCTTTTCTACAGCATATAATATTGTTTAATACAACATTTTATAAAATGCTTGTTTTAATAATCCGGAGAAACTGTACCGCCACCTAAAGGTAGAATTGTTAGTTCATGAACCTGTAATACAAGTACAATTAAAAAACGTTTCAGATACAGGTTTTATAGGTACTACTTTAAAGGCAAGCTCACTCAAATCTTACCTGCACATGAGGGGGAGTTCCCAAAACATAAACAACAGCATCAGCCATATCTTCAACGTTCAGCACTTTCCCAGAGTCTAGATAGTTCTTTATTGCTTCCGGTACTGGAAAATTGCTAGCACGGAATGTAGCATCAAAAATTTCCGTTTTAACAAATCCGGGACTGACACTCTAAAATAAAATCTAAATATAAATTACATCTGAAATATATTTAATTGAAAATATTTGTTGTTACCGAAACTTTAATTTTGCTTCCCGCGGCGTTTAGTTCCTGCCTTAATGTTTCCGTCAAAGCGGTAACACAATATTTTGATGCCCCAGATAGATTAGCGGTAGGCACACCCGGTCTATGACCACCAATACTATTTATGTGTATTATGTGCCCATCTACATTGTTAGCCTTCATATCTCTGATTGCTTCTCTGCTTGTTATACACAAAGCTAAAACGTTCACATCTAGAACATCCTTCCACATTTGAGTGTTACCATCTCCTAGACTTGTTATTCTAAATATTCCAGCACTATTTACTAAAATATGTACAGGACCAGCATTTTCTTTTATCCACTTAAATGCTTCAAGAATTTCTTCTTCCTTTCTAACGTCTGCTTTAACGGCATACAATTTACCCTTTTCACCTTTTAGTTTATTGGCCAATTCTTCAATTCTTTCTTTTCTGCGAGCAATTCCAACAACCTAATAGGAATTGTAAGAATACAATGTAATGTTTGTATTTTAAATAACAAAAAAAAATATGAATAGGCACTAATACTGCTAATCAATGGAGGGAAGAATTTTCCTAACGAATAGTTAGTACCGTAGGAGGAATGAGCTTTGTAGGGGACAAGATTGCCAGTTACGTAATAAGATAGTAAGAATCGCAATGCTTGGCTTTCATAAGAGCCAATTTTATTGTTAGCAAATTTAAACTATTGCACATAGCATGGCAAGTTGTTAGGCATACTCGTATTGGAAGCCTGTAATTAGTAATTACTATATTTAAGAATCCTTCGACATGTAATGTATTAGTAATGTTAGTTTTTCTAGTAAGTACCTAACAAAAACTTTTTTTTTTTGAAATACTTTTTACGTTGCAGGAGGATTTTCTTTGTAATCAGGAACTTTCCTAATTCGAGGAGTACTGGAAAATTAAAAAAACCACAGGATCTGCAGGAATCACTTCTTATTACAAAATATTATACCTTAACATCCAAATGATTCTAAGTTAAACTTATTTCTAGATTTTTCAATTTATTCTTTTCTAAATTTTTTGTCAGGGCATCAGCGATTTGTCCTTTTGAGGACATAAAAATCAACTTTACTTGGCCATTCCGAACAGAATCTCTGACAGTTAAAGTTTCATTTAGAAATGCTGCCTTCGCGTCTAACTGATGTGGTTCCTTATCTCATTCCACAGCCAAACACAGTATCAGCCTCAACGTTGTCATTCTTTCCACGGGTGCAAATACTTCCTTGTCTTCTCAAATATTTTGCATGATGCTTTTAGCAACAAGTCTAGATACTTTCTTTACTTTCAATACCCATTTTAAGTCAATAAGATTTTGGTCTTAAGGAATAGCCACTAGTTCTCATGTATTGCTGTTTTTCAGGGTCGTTGTCTTTCCCTTGATTGCACTCCTCCAGCCTTGGTTTTTAATAGCTTCTCTATTCGTTTCTGGTGCTTCAGCAAACAAGTTTCCAATAGATAGAGATTAACGTCATTATTACTTGAGCCTCGAAATCACCTTTTTTTCTTGAGTGGTTCTACGCAAAGGTCGAACGCTTTCAAAAGGCACTTGATCACTAGATACATTTCCCAGATCATCAACAGCATACGAATCGGTTTCCAACTGAGTTTACTTTTGATCATTGTCTTTGTAATTATTCTTGCTGGCTTCTTCAGGTTCCAGATTAGGATAAACCAACTCGTAAAGTCCAGAATTTAAAATATACAAGTTGTCACATGATTTTGCTAATAAACACTTTTCCCTTTACTATCCAATACAGCTACACCACCATAGCGAAAATGCACTGCCATTCCCGCACTTTCAGTTTTCTTTACTGACAGAAGATTATAATCCAAATCGTCACACGAAACTACTTCTTTTAAATTAACGATCAGATCATTTACTGTTATAAGTTTAAGATTTTCTTATTTCAAAGCAGTTAATGCGTTTCTTAGCAATATACATAAATACTTATCTTACAATTTACAATTACAGCGTCATATCAGTTAAATTTGACTTCATTTGTATCGTATGCAAGTGATTTGTCGAACCTGTCCACAACAAAAACATGACTGTTTTCCTTTTCACTTGACAAAAGTGAAAGTGAATTTATCTTTACGTTATCACTATCAGTGTCGTTGACCTTGCCATCATCATTGAGAGGCTTACTAATATTCATGGTGAGAAATAAAATTTCCTTCTCTGAAAACTCTTTTGCTGGAATATTTGCCTTTTTCTTATTATTCAAATGAGACAAACTAGGATAGATTTTTATAAGGCCCTTTTTACTACAGGCGTGGCACGTGTAACAAAAATTTTCATTAGCATTATTCGACTTTTCGTAATTGTTTCTACTCGTTTATGGCTGAGCTTGAGAATTGCAATGTTCGGAAGATCTGTTGTATCGTCTTCTATTTTCATAACCATTTCTAGCGTAGAAAGATGCAGATAAATTTTGTTGGTTACTTGTTTGAGGTAGGCACACAAACTTTTCCTCTACATTTCGTTGCTGCTAATTCATGTTGAAATTCCACTTGTGCAGCCAGTCCTTTCTTACTGTATTTTCAGAGCTTTTTATCTTTAATAATTGAAAGAACAGTCATCAAACCATCGCACAATAATATCTCTTGTCTTTAAATTTTTCTTCTAAAAGTCAGTTTGGAAGATTGACTCTTCTTTTTGTCTAAGGGTTTCCAAGGCATCATGAAATGTAGCTGACCAAAACTATAGTATCATCAATTCGCTATATCACCTATACGACACTATATCAACTTTGTGGAAATTATTGCAAAAATTAACCCTTAGGGTATTAATACAGTTTTTGTTCCGTCAGTCACCGACAGGGATTCTAAAGAGACCGCCACTAAGTTTCCACATTTTGCTTTGCAAGAAACATTATTCTTTAAGAATCTTTACCAAGGAATCTGCAAATGCACCTAAAAATTAAATATAATCAAAGCAAACATATACCAGATATACATATAGACAAATCAAAATTCAAGTGGGAATTGAACCCACACAAGCTCGGTTTTGCAAGCCAAAATCTCTGTAAATAAGTCATGCTAGGGAAAAAGTCTCTGCTTACGGAAAACGGTGTACACGTCCCACATAGTGATGTCGAACTAATAACATTTCTGAAATTAGTAACTCGACCTTTTGAAAATGTCAATTGGTCATATAGAATGTGATACAGCGTCAACATCAAAAGATTAGTTGGTGTTTCGTTTTGCATTAATAAGTGTAACTAATTGCATTTTTCCTTCTTCAGCATTGAATAGGTCCACTCGTTATGACCTCGCTTCACCAAGAAACTCGCGTCAGCACTGTCCAATCACAATATAATTCACAATTCTTCCAGGCTCAAAAATCTGCACGCTAGCAAAAACTGCATCAAAATTGGTACAGTGGTTTTAGATGATCCCACCAAGAAGGGTCCCAGAGCCGCTACTGATCGTCCATGTAGCCTATAACAGTCCCAAGCGCAAATCCTCTACCCGAATGGAAACCGAATAGAAATCGGTTCAGCAGTTTTGCGTCATGTCACAAGAGAAAAAAGTCACACGCTGCATTGATTGCTCATAAAATCTGTAACCATACCGAGTTCAAACCCTGAAGACTAATGAAAATCGCAGAGCAGTCGGTTTAGTGCCCATACCTTAACGATACTAACAAAAAGAAGTCCTGAGCCACCACTATACTACAACTTTTTCGGGCTTGTACCACGTAAGCCGGTGAAAACCACATCGAAATTAGTCTAGTAGTAGCTGCTCACTCCAACAACAAAAGTCGTGATCCACCACTGCCACTAATATAGCTTATAAACTTTCCGGGTTAAGACTGTACGCAAGTGAAATCCGTCTAATAATTAATACTTATTCTTAGCAACAACAAACGCTTTGAGCCACCACTGCCACTGGTATAGCCTATAATCTATCCAAGTTAAAACCTGACACGTAAACAGAGCCCTAATTGATATCTGTTCAACATGACCTCGCTAGCAACAGAGATCTTCAGCCGCCACTGCCACTGATATATTCTATAACCTTTCTGAATTAAAAACTTATGCGCGAGTAAACAACTAATTGAAATTTCTCCAATAGTTATAACTTGACCTCCTTCAACAATAAAAGTCTTGAATCGACTTAATCAAAATTGGTCGAGCTGTTATTACTTGGCTTCACCAACAATTAAAGTGTTGAGCTGTTACTGATACTGATATAGCAAGTAAAAAATCTAATCTAATTAATACCGCTTGGGTAGTTACTACATGACTTTACAAACAAACAAAGGCGTGAGTCACCAGAACTTCTGATGTAATCGATCCATTAGCTTTACCTGACCTCATCAACAAAACGATGTCACAAATTCTTCTGTTCGCTCATCTCAACGTCATAGATAGAGTCTTCGTAAGGATATTAACAGACCGACGACTGTGAGTGACCTCTCGAACCTTTGTTGGGAGATGCATAATCCTGGCGTACGAACTATAGAACGTCTGGAGACTTGGTTCCAAACAAGGAGTATTAGACCAAACACGCAAAATACCACCGTCAGTCTACTCCGCCATAGCAACTATACTCACACGGCCAAACTCGATTCGGATAACTGTCTGAAGATCTCCAACTTTTACCGCTTGTCAAATACTTTGGCATCACTTTCACCCCTGTTCTAAGATGGAGCGACAAGCTGAAGCAGCGGCTTGCTCTTCAGACTCTGCGGAATTTCAGGCTGCCACCCTCGGACGTTACTACACATCTGCAGAACCTTTATTAGACCGGTGATAGATAACCGATTCACCGTTTTCACTATCGCGCCGCCATATGCAAAATAAAGACTTCGATAGAAGGAAAGGCCAACTGGAGAACAATTCTTTTGCCTGGAGCGTTTCCATCCTTTGGAGAAAGTGTGCGACCGGCCGGGGAATCCTCCTATAGAAGCGTGCCCTCAATTCATGAGGGGTCGCTACGTGTGGAGGGTGGTTGAACCAAAGAGCACGTTTTCGAAATCTTCAGAACTTGAGCTTTGCTCCTACACAGGAAACCAAAACCGCAACCCAAGCATCTACTCTCTGTGACGATGAGACGTGGTGAGAAATTCACTCTCGAGTTGGTGGACATGCTCTTAGACTCCCCTCTTAGTTACAGATAAGGACTCAAACTGCTTCCTTCTGCGAAATTACCGAGTGACGTAGTCGCAGTCAGGCGCATTCATGAGGTCAAAAGCATGATTAGGCCGATTGATCTTATTAGCTTTACCGAGATTTTCCGTAATGGTCAAGACAAATGTCGGAGCGATATTCTCTACGGACCCACACTTCACACAACATACACAATACATCCTTTACAATACCAGCCGCACAAAACCTAACCCATTCTCCACACCAAACATCAATAACAAGGAACAGCCCTATCCTTACTATCGTCTCAACACTTCTACCGCGCTACTACTGAAACGCACACCACACTGCGTTTATGCAACATTACTATACAACACAGAATGAACGCAAACTGCAACGGACGTCTACGTCGCTCCCCTCCTCTTTAAAGAAATCCAATTGTTTCCCGTTACGGTCAAACAACAGTGAAACTCTTGTAACGGCCACCTGGAAGTAACAACGATTTGCATTGTTGTTAACTCATGTGGGCTTATATCCTTATAAAAGCAAAGACGGTATTGAAATAAGTTCAGAAATAATCGTAAACATATAAACCAACAGAAAAACAAACATTTGTCGAAACTAATATGCTTGAAACCCGAAATCGTTTTATAATTTGTAATTAAGTTACAAAGTGTACCCCATTTGAACAACGGCCAAATACATTTAACAAATGTAGTATACCTTTATTGGAGTCTAGATAACCCGAACACTTAAAAATATACAGGGTGTTACATCCTAGAGAACCAAAGTTGTGTCATAGCTTTTGTAGGTAGTATTCATGCATATTATAGGGTGGTAGCAATTTGCAGCTAGCACGGAATCCATTACTTCGCGATGTATCCCACAGGCTCCTGACAAACTCGAGGACCCCACATCACACTGTTCGAGTAGATAATTTCCCTCCCTGGGCTTCTGACATGAAGGTTCTTTCGCGATCTCAACATAAAGAGTCTTCCCGAATTCCTACCTGAAAACGTGGGCCCCTTGGATTTTTCGAACTGGTGCATCTTATCCGGATTCTTTTTTTAGAGTGGCTCTCGCTTTGCACGGTTATAGGAGGTGGTCGTTACGCCACTAATAATAATCTATGGTCTACTAACATACATGTATTGTAATTATAAAGTATGTCAAAGTGTGGAATAAATGCAAATTATCCACTAAAATATTGGTTACGTAGATTACGAACAGGAATCTCTGAACGATACCACCTATAGTGGTATAGTTTGGTTATAAATAAGAAATAGAGCCGTGCCAACTAGAGCCCAGTGCTCTGAAAAGCCAAGCTCTGCCTGTTACAAGGAAGGACAAAAAGCGAGTGACAGAGGAGTAATACCTCTTTTAAAAAACCTAGTTCAGCTGGCCCGACTGATAGTATCTCGTGAGAACTCAGGGTACGGCAAACCTCAACCACAGCAAATGTGGAGAAGATGGACTATTGTTTCAGATTAAGACAGCGGAGGGCACGACGCGACGGTTCCACATGTTAGTGGAACTCCGGAGTGTAATATCAATTAACATGGAAACTGCGCCTTTCAAAACAAGAAATTACCTCAGTGGGACGAATCTCACTGTTGGAAAACCGTATTTTAGGAAGACCACAGAGGAGTGCAAGCCAAAAGTGAACGTTCCGCGAAACCCCGTAAAAACAAAATCAAACCGAAATCACAAATTTGGTTAATGACATTTAATGTGAACTCTCTCTTGAAAATAAAAAAACTAAAAAGACATATCAGACAAAGCTAGAGAACGCAATATCAAAACTATCGCATTCCAAGAATCGCGATACACAGACCAATACTCTTTCGATACAGAAGAGTACGAGATATACAAGGTAAAGCCATGAGAACAGGCCATGCCAAACTGCCCACAATTTGGAACAAGTTTCATAATACATAGGTCAATGCTTATTCAGGACACTTGTCCACTACGACAATAAAATCAGCGAGGAAAGTCTACACTCTAATCAACGGACACGCACTAACTAATATCACCAACAGGAAAGAACCCTAGAAAGCGGAAGTATTCTGGGAGAAATTAGACAACATTCTGCAAACAATCCCAAGAAACCACGTCAAGATTCTCATCAACGCGCAATTTGGTAAAGAAAAGTAGTTTAGCTACTGGGTAGGTAAATAGTCAGAACGTAAGCAGGCTAACTGCAATGGCATGCGAAATATCCAAAAATCTTGACCCATTTTTAAACTGGCAGTCTTTAAGAAAAGGCCTTTTAAAACCAAAACTTCGATCACATCCAACTCAGTATTGGATAAATTTCAGCTGGACCACATGATGATCTCTCGAATTAATACACCAGAAATCATGAGACTCAAAGTCCTAAAAGGACTACATCTACATTCCGATTATTGCCCAACAAAATTTTCCCTAGACATCATTCTAGAAAGAAGACAATTAAAAATAAAAGCTCCACAATGCAAATGCAACATACATAACATCAAAGGTAGCAACCCGTTCACAAAAGAAACAGAAAAACTAAATTCATAAAACTGGCAACAACTCTAGTCTGAGCTTGTGTAGAGATGTAGAAACAGACTGTCTAGCCTTTGTCGATGACTAATGTTATCAAAGACATCCCAGACTCACAGAAACAATTCGAAATATTACAAGCACGAGCAGCGAAAATCGGTCTACAAGTTTCCTTTGAAAAAGCAAAATTTAGGAGAGGCATCAAAACAGCACCACATGCACTTAAAATTGGCAACAACAGAGTTTCCCGTATTAAAGAATTTAAATACCTCGGTGAATAGATCACTGGAAACCGCAACGAAAAGGAGTGCATGGTCAAGACTCCAGAAAATGGAAAACGCATTTCAATTAACAAAAAATACCTACAAGAAATAATGCCTCTCCTGGAACTGTAAAATTCGACAATATAATACAACAGTGGTCAAACCAGAAGCGTTTTACGCTTCAGAGACACTCAATCTCCAGTACAAAACACTAAAAGAACGATTGGAAATAAAAGAAGGCAAAGTAATGGGAAAAATCTTAGGACCAAGAATCAAGGACAGAATACATTACCAAAAACTATGATACTATGCTATAAAGGGTAAAATAGCTAATCAGAACAGGAAATGAGAACGCTTTTAATCAATTTTTTAAGAAATTATTGCTACAATTACATCTCTGGGGTCTCTAAGACACCTCTGTTAGTACTCTAAGGGATAATAGCTGCCAACTTTTGACATTACCAACGAGTTGTAAAGTATTAGCAATTTTTCGTTCATTGCTAAAGTACTTTAAAGAGCAGTGTTTTTCTTGTTAAATAAAAATAAAACTAACACTGTGAGTACATAACGATGAATTAAGAATGCAAAGGGTTGTTTATTTCCAAATACAACTAAATTTTTACTTTATCAATGCATTGTTGTTTTAGAAATATGGCTTTTACTGCTAACATAAATGGAAATTGTTTCTAAGGTATGATAAATTCTCAAAGGCATAAGTACCTATATCCAGATAAGCGACAAAATATTTAAAAACACTTGGAGCAAGTGAACTTACATCATCTTGGCATAATCACCAATAACATTCTTCAAGAGGCATAAGCGGCATAAGCTTTGTTTTTCGAGTATTACTGTACAACAAAAGTATTTGACTTTTTGATAGTTACATAAACATATGAGAACAGCATTTATCTTTTTACTTCAGTAATACTAAAAAAATAGCAATGTTCTTTTGCTCTGCTATGAAATTTTGTTGATGGCGCTTGTGTTATTCTGACATGAAAGGGGAGAAATGTTAAATATGTAAATTAGCAGACAACTAAATTAGAAAAATCTAGTATTTGTCTTATTTTTAATATAATAATATATAATATTTTTTTCAATTCTTTCTGAATACCAAAAAAATTCATACAAGAAGGTTGTTTCGCAATATTTTATTTCACAAGCTACGAGCAGATATGTTATAAATAGGCAAAATCCAAAGTATGTATTAGATTTTTTAATACCTCGTTCAGAAGATTGAAATAAATAAAATACAACAGCTCGTTACCGGTTCTTACATCGGCCATGGTGACGTCATATAGTAAGAATAATTCTACATTAGTTTATAAATATCTTTTGTTGCATTAGTTCTATAAACTTTAAATATTCAAAGAGCGTTATTAATATAAAATACTTTCTAAAAACGTGTGTATAAATTGTATAATATTTGTTTAACTTGTTTCTTGGGAGGAAATAGGTTACATTAAATAATCTTGCTGTAATAATGTAGATTGTTTTAATCAAAGCAAGAATTAAAATTCTATTAACCATAGAAACATTATATTTACATCTTTTTCGTAGTATATCCTGAAGTTTTCTTCTATAGTTTTCCCAAACATAAAACTACAGACAGGATGATCTTAATAAAATTACATAGCACACATCACATTTAAGAATGTTGCATAACATGTACAAGCACAAATATGTAACAGTACTTACAATTAAACCTTCTTTTACTAATTTTTCTGCAATACCAGCTCCTATCCCCGAGCTGGCCCCGGTTATTACAGCAACCTTTCCTATCCAACGGTCCATATTGCAAGAACTTGTTTTGAATAACGTGGCTACAGAATAAAGGTTTTTATACTGACGTGCTGAACTTCAAATGAAAAAATGATAGCTACTCATAAAATTCTTATCTCCACTTTTTTTATTGATATCATGTAAAAATAAGAAGTTCCCCAAAGCCTGCCATAGACATTCATAAATCACAATTACGTCTGATAATTCTTATTTCAGATATTCCTAATTTTTCTCTGTGGTTTATTTTGTTTTTCAGAATTCTTTGTATAATGCAACCTAGAAATGTTTACGAGGATGTTAATATATTTAATTATTAATTAAAATAAGTAATACACACATGAGTGGACACAAAAATCCATAAATAATAAAATCTTACTTACTGATACCCATTAGTATTTTAATTAATTCTTTTAGTGCAATGTAGTTGTCAAAGTATGTTTGTTGTATTATTGCACTGTCACTGGACTTGAGTTACTGATTACTTATCTGAATTATTATCTCATTAGTTTCGAGTACTCCACAAACATATCGTGTACTTAATGTATAAATACTATTATTTTTAACAAAATAAACACGTCATTAATGGTTTTTTAATGTTGAAATGTTCATTGTAATATCAATTTAAGAACGGAACAATTTTCTTTTTATTAAGCCCACAGAAACATATAACTCGTCATCAACAGTCATATTCATAGGTTAGGTATATATTAAAATTAATGTAGGTAATAATTAAGTTTTTTAATGTTGTAGTAAAGAAATAAACTATTTTACTTATTAATATTAAAATCTAACAGATGCAGGTAAAGAGAAGAATTCTAAATAATATCTTTCTTCAGAAACTGTAGAATCAAAAGTTAATATTTACAGTGCTACTAATCTGAAATGACTTTCTAACGTATAACTTTACAAGCTGACTTCTGTAAACATCTATAATTCATAATGCATGTTAATGAAAATTAACATTTGAATAAGAAAATCAGCTTTGCCGGTAAAAACTGCTTACGGTAGCAGACAAAAAACTGTATCTACAACGTTATATGTAGAGACTGGATGGTTAGGCACGTTGCTTTTCTTGTAATTGGCCGAACTTAACGAATTAAAATTAAAATCTTTTTCAGCGAATACAGATTTTAAATATGTAAATATGTCTTTGCCTTTTCAGAGGTTTTGGAGGACATTTGTTTTTTGAAGCATTTTTTGCTTTTCTGTGCCTTTTATGCTCGGTTTTGAAAGCTGGTGTTGTGTATCATATAGTTATCGGATGCATAACTTTATGGAACCCATAAACTTCTTAAGTGTTTCTCAAAATATTGTACTGTAATTTATCGGCTTGATAACTCTCAGCTTCTTAAGTAGTTACGAGAAAAACCGATAGGTGGGCACTGCACTTGCGACAAACTTCGCGTCACAGAATTAGGCGGCAAATTTTTTAAACATTTCAACATGTTTTGGCGTCAAAAATATGAACAAGAAGTCTTCTAACAATGCAATGTTTTGCATTATATGGTTTAGCGGTTTACCGTTAAGCCAAAGTGGTAAAATTTCATAGTTATTATGAAGGGAACAGAACAGTTTCTGCAGTGTAATATAAAGGTTTGTTCTGTGATAACATATGTTATAAAATGGCAAAAATTGTTAAGAGCAGAAGCCGTAGTTTTACGGAATTTGAAACATTTAATGTTTGAGATTGTCCGCAACAAATATCTGCACATAGTAGATAATAAAATAACGGAGGCGGTAAATATAGAACAAAAAAATGTTGCATGGGAACACATCGTAAATGAATATAATTGCCAAGCGCAAACAGGGCCAAGAACCTCTAAGCAACTGCGTGCGCTTTATGATATTTTAAAGAAAAATGCAAGAAGCAATTTAAATGAAGATAAGGTAAATATAATTAAAATTATTAGGTACCTCTCCTCAAGAGATACATATTTATTGAAATGTTTTTTCCTGAAAAATTTTTATAAAACTGGAGGTGGCACGTATGTTCCTAGGAGCAGTATATTATATGAAAAGATAGTTTGCACTCTAGGAGCATAATTGCAACCCCTTACAAACAATTTTGATTCAGTGCTGATTATCCATCAGGTAGTTATTATTATACCTATTATACTCTTTAATTATGAATCTATTCTTATAGTACATAATTTTTACAGAAACATTTTCCACCACAGATACAGGTGCAAAATCAACAAGCACGCCCCAGAAATCAGTGCAAGAAGAAAGCAATTGTAGTTTCTTAGCAAATGGTATGTACCATATATGCTTTTGTATTTAGTAGGTATACACTATTGTTATAAGATAATAGGAATTGTGGTCAATATCTAGTTTACATTTTACTTTCAATTCAACCGATGTTAAGTATATTATGTATACGTTCATTTTTAGTTGCAGTTATACACAATTCTTCTCATTTTATAAAAATAACGTATTAATAATTTGGTCAGTATATTAATAGATATACAGGGTCGCTAAAAAGTATGGAAACACGCTACCCCCACAGAAACGGTAAGACATTGACAAATGAAATTTGGAGAGAAAGTAGGTATTTTTTTCCATGTTTTGCGAAGATAATTAAAAACAAATCTTCAATTGTTTCTTCGTACGGCCACCATATTGAATTTGTTTAAAAGGAACACCTGGTATATGACTCTATACTTGGATAGAGATTTTCACGACAAATTCAATGCTGTAAGGGTTGCTATACTTATCTTGAAAGGTTTTGGAGATAATCGCTATTTTTCCGTCGAGGATTTCTTAACTTCAAGGACGAATTCGTAATGCGAGTAGTTCCCCCCCCGATTATTTGCAAAATTCCTTACGAACATTTCAAAAAAGATTGTCTCATTGTCAAGAAGTTGACGCAGCGCATTTTGAACACTTCTTTTAAAATTATATTGTGTTTTTGTTATTATCAGTTCGTTACTATTTGGTCTTATTCCACCTTTTTAGTTTGTTCTAGCATCGATCCATTATTTTAAATAAGTAGGCTAAGAGCAAAATCTTTACTATTTTCTTTTACTTTAATTGCGTTTAAAATAATCGCACATCATTTTTTTAGTTCCATTGCCTTTGCTGTTTTACGGGTAACTCGGTTTTGATAGAAATTAATAGTGAAATCCTTGACAAAAGAATAGCGATTATCTCCAAAACCTTTCAAGATAAGTATAACAATCCTTATATTACTGAATTCACCTTTAAAATCCCTATCGAGCTATGGGGTCATATACAGGTAAATTTGGAAGGTTTACGAAATCCGATTAGGATAACGCAATACATCGTAGAGAACGTTCCATCATACGTTAATTCGTCGACATTACATTCTCTACTATGCTATATAATAATAATCGTGCTATGAATAAACGTGCTCAATTAATTGGTTCATCTCAAAGCGGTCCGGAACCGCTTGTCAAAAGGAAGCTCGCCAACCCCTATCCCCTCTGACCCTATCTTTACTTATTTAATAAAAGATGTCGCACCGAGCCGTAGAGGGTCGCTCTACCGTACTGCTTCTTTTCCTATTTGATACTTTAAAGACCTACGTTTTTATAAATTTCCTGTTTACGTTCCGGTCCCTTCCCCCGAGTCCACCGACCGACCGACCCTCACCTTTCCGCCGTTTGCGTCGTCTCTTCTTCTTTCCCGGTTGCTCTCTCCCGACATTTTTCGCTCGTCTTTCGCTAGCTAACCCGAGCGGTCCGGGATTGCTGCTTCGTCAGGGTACCTAGTCAGCGTCTCAGAAGCCGGCAACGAGACGTATCTACGTGACGAACGGCCCGACGTCGGACAGGGCGTCTAGCTCCATTGTTGCCAGAAGCCCCGCTCCCTTGGAATCCCCGGGCAGCGCTCTTACTCGGGCGAGGTTGCTAGGCGGGCGGTCCGTGGCGGGTTCGAGTTCCATAGGTTAGTCTCTCGAGGCGAAGCCCGCGGGGTTAAGCGTCGGTGGTGGGTCGGTTTCGTCGGTAGGGAGGCATTAGGGAGTTTCGAGGGGATTAAAAATATTAACTTATATGCCTATAAGTTTCTAAATTCGAGTCGGGGCCTTCAATCTATCTACTTTTTTAGCGTAGCGTTTTAATTCTTCCCACCATTCTATTTTATTACTTAAACTACCTACCTCATTTATATTTGATGGCCACCTATAACCTATTTTAATTAAGTTTCTATTTCCTATTTCCCTAGTTCTACTTTCTAGCCTTCACGTGAATAATACGTGTTCCGCGGTTTCTTCACCCTCTCCGCATGTACATCCTATTTCGTCCTCGTCTAATTTACCTATTTTAACTAAATAAGACCTAAAATTCCCATGTCCTGTTAGCAGCTGTACTACGTCTTTATCTAATCTCCCAATTTTTCTCATTAATTCTACGTCGGGAATAAATTTTTGTGTTAATCTACCTGTTAGTGCCTTTTTCCATCTATCGTTCCAAATGTCCTTTAAATTTTGCCTAATCCTACTTTTAACTAATTATCTAGGGGCAACGTTAAATATTTCCCTAATTCCTACTTCTGCAGCTGCTTGCTTAGCTAACTCGTCTGCTCTTTCGTTACCTATCACTCCTATATGCGCTTTTATCCATCTAAATCTAATTCTAACCGAATCTAACAGTTCCCTATATAAATTCCACGTTTCCGCCTGTAAATTTGTCGGTTGCCGCATTCCCTGTAAAGCCGATAATGCCGATCTGCTATCACTATTTAAAGTACATTCCCTAAATGCGAAATTATTCTCCCTAATGTACTTTAATGCCTCTCTAATAGCCAATAGTTCGCATTGAAAGATGGAGCACCCCGATCCTAATTTAAATTTCCCATTTTTAATTTCCCTATCTTCGTTATATATAACAAAAGCCGCCCCTGCGCTACCATCTTCTAACCTAGATCCGTCAGTATATATTTGTATAAAATCCTCTTTTTCCAAATTTCCAATAAAAAATTGAAATTTACCTATATGTGCCGGATGTCCTAAATCGCCTATGTTTGCTCTTTGTTCTATTTCCCTCCCTTGCAAACCTAATGTTTCTAAAATTCCCCCCGATCTATTCTTAAAAATTTTGTTTTTATCTACTTCTGCTTTTAAAAATAAATCTATTGGCATAACCTGACTAAGAACTAACGCTGCTTCCGTAGATACTGTGTTGTATGCTGCCGCCGCTCTAACTGCCAAAATTCTTTGTACGCTTAATAATTTTTGTTTTTGTTTAACCTTTAAATTCCCCGCCCATACTTCGGCAGCATACGAAATTCCTGGCTGTATCGCCCCTTCATATATCCTAGCTGCAGAATTACCCCTAAAGCCCCACGTTAATCTAGCTGCAGCTGCTAATCTATTTGCTAATAATTTCCCTTTTTGAGTAATAAAATCTATATGACTATTCCACGATAACCTATCGTCTATTAAAACGCCTAGATACCTGATGCTATCCTTACAACGAATTCTATCTTCGCCCATTCGAAAAGTCGGTTTCTCTTAACCTAAACTTTTACCAAAAAATAAAGCCTCGGTTTTACTCGCGTTAAATTTTAATTTTTCGTCTTTTGCCCATCCTAATAATTTGCCTAACGCGTCCGATCCTCTCTTTTTAAGCGTCTTAAACTGGGATGCCCTTACTATCACTAACGTATCGTCTGCGAACGATACGATTTCGCAGCCTTCTGGTAAATCAACTCTAAATATACTTTCATATAATAGATTCCAGTAGATCGGCCCGGAGCACGAGCCTTGTGGGCAGCCCCTTTCCAATCTCCTGGACACTGTATTTGATGAAAGTTCTACCTGAGCTATCCTATCCGAGAAAAAGCTTCTAACTAGTTTTAATAAGTTATTTGGGCAATCCCTTCGCTCTAACTCTATTATAATCCTAGGCCACCAAGCGTTATCGAAGGCCCCTGCTATATCTAACGCGATTAGTGCGCAGTATTCTCCTTGTTTTTTCGCTTCAGTGATTATTTCTAAAACTCGATGTATGGCATCGGTGGTGGTACGTCCTGATCTAAATCCGTACTGTCTATCATTAAACCCCCCTTGTTTATTAACTAAGTAAACTATTCTATCCGCAATTATCCTATCTAACGCTTTACCTATAAGTGGAAGCAAACTAATTGGTCTAAAGCTGCTAGGGTTCGAAATATCGTCTTTACCTGGTTTCGGGATGAATTTAACATTTTGATGCTTCCATATTGCCGGAAAGGTTCCCTGTTTTAAACATGAATTAAATAATGTAACAAAAATTTCACTGTTAATTTGGAAGGTTTTTGTACCGCGTCTGGTGTTATCCCATCCCACCCTGGAGCTTTTTTCGGATTCATCCTAAAAATAGCCCGTTTTATTTCGGTATAAGAAAAATCGCGTTCTATACTTTCCCCACCCTTCGCGTCTCTAGCTCCTTGCCTAACAAATTTTTGCAGATTGCTATCGCTATCTATGCTATCTACCGGAAAGAATTTTCCTAATAAATATTCAGCTGTTTCCCTCGCGTCGCTTGTATAATCCCCATTTTCCTTTCTTACGCTAGACATAACCGTGTTCCTATCCTTTTTTCTTCTTATAAATTTATAAGCTATTCCCCAAGGATCCCTATCTGAATTTACACTACAAAATTCTTTCCATTTCTCTGTTCTAGTTTTTTCTATTAAATCCCTATATTCTCTTTTTATTATCCTATATTCTTCTTTCTTAATTTCTCTTATTTCCCCTCTAGCTTTTTGCATTTTTCTCCTAGCCTTTCTAGCTTCTGCCCTTTTTATAGTTAGTTCCCTAGTCCACCACGGTACGCTTTTCTTAAAATCTTTACGTTCCGGCATAGATTCCCTACACGCTAATATGATTGCGTTGTTTAAGTGTTGTGCTTGTGTTTCTACGCTAGCTAATGTGTTGTCTGATGTGAGTTCTAGTTCCTGAATTAATACTTTAAATTTATTTTCAAATTTTTCCCAATCAGCCTTTTTATTACAAAAACCTCTATTATATCTGATTGATTCTAAATTTCCTAATCTAAATTCCCATCTAATTAAACAGTGGTCGCTAAGCGTTTCCTCGTCTGAAATCTCCCATTTATTTATATGCGTGTAAGCTAATATACAGGATGAGCTGTTTAATGAAATTCAAGATGTTGGCCGTACAAAAAAAAACATTGAAGATTTGATCTTAACTCTCTTTGCAAAACATGGCAAGCAATGCTTACTTTAAGATCCCCAAATTTCATTTGTCTATCTCTTACCGTTTTTGCAGGAGCAGCGTGTTTCCATACTTTTTAATAGGGAAACCCCCGACAAAAGAACAGCGATTATCTCCAAAACCTTTCAAGATACGTATAGCAACTTTTATACCATTGAACTTCTCTTGCAAATTCCTATCCAAATATAGGATCATATACAGAGTGTTCCTTTTAAGAAAATCTAAGATGGCGGTCGTACGAAAAAACAATTGAAGATTTGTTTTCAATTACCTTTGCAAAACGTGACACAAAATATCTACTTTAAGCTCCCCAAATTTCATTTGTCTATCGCTTACTGTTTCTGAGAGGGTAGCGTGTTTCCATACTTCTTAGCGACCCTGTATATAAATTTCAGCTATAAACGAGAATGTCATTTTCTGCACAGAAGATGCAGTTAATCTTGAAGGTAATAAATATAAAGTGTGTTGCACTCTATTAATCTCTATTATTCAATATAAATATATAATAGCACAACTTTTTATAACACTTTTATTTATGTAATTACATTTTGTTTTTACCCTCTTTTATTAGTTAATTAATCTAACTAACATCATATTATGCAGCATGATAAAGCACAATAAGTGAATATAGTATCTACCTACTCCATTTATAATAATGATAATATAATTACAGATACAGAAGGAAATATGAAAGAATTAGAGGAAAGCACTGTTAATAAGCCTAGACCTTCTCAAGAGCTGCCGTATGAAGTGCCTTCGTCCGTTTCACAGCAGAGCACATCATCTTATGGCCAGAAGAGAAAATTATCAAAGATATCTGAAAAAAAGAAAACTCAGTTAGAAATTCTTACAAATTGAGTTGTAAAAAGAAAAAATCTTAAGGACCAATACGATGAAGAAATCCAAAAACAAAAAATGAGAATTTTGAAAATAGAGGAAGAAATCAAAAAATCTCAGTTAGAAGTAATAAAGCAAGAAATCCAAAACAATAAGGTCCTACATGAAATGGAAATTGCAATCAAACAAAAAGAGTTAGTAGCTAAATGTAACGAAATGGAGTATAAAAAAACGACTGTACGAATTAGATATTAAAAACATGCAAAGTTAAAATATGTAAATAATAGTAATATTAAGTAATAGAGTAAACTTACGCAAAAACATTTTCTATTAAGGCTCTCCTAACTGCATTTCCTCCTCCATTACTAACCTGCATCACTTCTTGTTCCACTTCTTCATCGACAACTCCATCTTCATAATTATTAGTATCGTTTTCATTGATAGCTATATTATGCAGGACTACAGTTGCTACAATAATTACCAAGGTAATATCCACTTTGGTTCTTAATCCTAAATAGAGGCAAGCAAATCGCCTTTTCCAAACTACTAAACATCTTTCAATGCAGTTTCGGGTTTGAATATGTGCATTATTGTAGTTTTGTTCTGCTGGTGTGGTTGGATTCAGAAGTGGAGTCATCATGTAATCTTTTAATGCATAAGCACTATCTCGTAATAACAAGCAGCCAGGGAAATCTCCTGCTTCAAACTGGCCAGACAAGAATGATGCATTCCACACACTGCTGTCATGTATTGCACCTGGCCAACGAGCATTTATGTTTTTAATTTTTAAGTCTGCATCGCAAACTGCCTAGACATTTATTGAGAAATATCTCTTCCTGTTCCGAAATATTTCTCCATTTTCACCCCCTGGTGAAAGAATTCTGCTGTGGCTTCCGTCAACACAACCAATAACATTGGAAAAATTTCGAATACTATAAGTTTGTTTTGGTTGCTAATACGTCTGCTGGTGTTGCATACATTTTATTGAAGTGTGACCTTAAAGAAGCCAGTTGCCAAGAGGCCTTTTTAATTATCCTGCAGACTGTGCTTTTGTGTATTCCGTAATCATCCCCAACCAGTATTTAAAAAGAGCCTAAGCATATGTAAATAAAATATTTAAGTGTGTAGTAAAAATTCGCCCTAAAAATAAAAATTATTTTCTAAACATATTTTTACAATTTTTACATGTTAACATTGGCGTCAAGTCATTAACGACAGACTTACATTTTATATGTTTAAATATAAAAATTATAAATTTAGCAAAACTCAGATATTTACCTGCAGCATAAAATCTTAATGTTACCAACATTTGATCTCCTGCCGATAAAGAATGATTACGTAAAGTCATGGGTGATAATTCCTCCTCCAATAACCCTATGACAACGAGCGTGGTGTTTGTTTGTAATCTATATCTTGTACAAAACTCCCCATTGGTGTATTTATCGAAGGGGTTTGGTCGAGGCCGGAATAGTCGAGGTCTTTCAATTTCAGGCACAGCATGTAAAACCTCTTCTTCAGAAGATAAAGATAAGTAATTCATTTCCACTCTAAAAAGTCGTTAATTGTCTTTAATAAGTTATCTGTATTCTATGACATTACTTACACCCAATAATAATACAGTCACTACACAAAAAATGTAAAACAAAATCTAGAATAGTCTTTAAATATTATTTATAAAATATTAAAAACTGCTACAGCCAAGCAGGTATAAAGCATATTTTTCGAATAGTTTCAATCTTTTTAACTTACAGAACAATAGAGGGACTACAAGTGTTAAGATCATTTAAACATTTCTGTCTTGCATTGCGTTATGTTAAGATTTTACATAATTTAGTATGCGACTAGCGCCATTCTGACTTGGTATCAGTGTAAATAATGTATAAACGTTTTATTCCGTTGAAAAATTCCTGCCTGTAAAATGCCTTTAACATTTTGTATTACTTTTACATTTTAATAAATATCTAATTTGACCCTGTGTACAGATTTTTTCCGTTCCTATTGTAGAATTAATTTCTTTTATCTTTTATAAAAATAACATGGGGATTCGAAACCCTGGGAAATATTTACTACCTTTGTAAATAAAAGTTCTTCTGTTAAGGGTACGTTAACCTTTTTGTTCGTTTGTCAGCAGCATATTTTATTCTATTTCGTTCTCCGGGATAAGTATGTTAGAAGCGAAATTTACCTCGGATTCTTTATTTCATATTTCTAAGTCTCCTGAAATTCACAGGCCGTCTCACCGCATTAAAGGCATAAATTATCTTTACGATCTACCCGCCTGACAGCTCTGTATTAGGATATCTTGACCTGCTGCTTGGGTGTAAGACGGTGGAGTGAGTATACTTCCCCATGTCTCTAATTGTCCAATCAAACTGGACGTGTCGTCAGTCCAGCCAGTCATCCGGCTCGGAGCTCAAACCAAACATCATGGCGTCGAGAGACGCGTACTCACCCCTTGATTCGTTTCTCGTGATTCCCTCTCTAAACGTCGTGCGTTTCTTCCGTTGTTCCGTACCTGGAGATTTCCCCTTTGGGAATTTCTGAAGTCGCGAGAGCTAATAGTCTGAATAAAGCTACCGAGGTTTTCTTGTTTAACCTGATCCGATTGTAGTATTTTGGAGTTTGAGCGCGTCGCGATCTTCAGTGCATCGAACACAAAGATTTACCCAGGATTTCAGAAAGATATAGTCAATGTCTTGTTACCTTTTTCATATCTCAGTTTCGTTACTGGATTATACAATCTCCATAAGGTGTTGTCTTCATAATTCTCGTGAACAAACTTTCCGTATAATTGTGGGAATCCCCGACAGCTGCTTGATCCAGTTTTGGTTGTTCTGCGACGCTCAGCGCGTTCGTTGGAGCCTGCTGCAGCGGCATTGTAAAATAATGTTAGTAAATTTATAAGTCAATATTGTATACGTGAAAGTGTTTTGCGCTTATTTATGTGGTTATGTAATCACGAAATATTGCACTTGGATTTATTAATCACGCATTGAATTTACAACAAATTTAGCTGTAAGTTAATCTTATCTTTTAAATGTTATTTAATCTGTAAGTTAACTGTCTATAAACGTTCACAAATAGACCATTCTGTGAGCTCCGCATTAAACATTGATAAAGTGAGCTGCATTAATATTTTAAATCATAAAGAATTTTATTGCTCTTTTCTAAAGTTAAAGTTGTTAAAGAACAAATCAGTTTACATTCATTTAAAAGTGGACAAACGAAGTTCTAGAATAAGTTAGCCGTCATTTATTTGTAGGTAAGTCAGCTGTTTGCTTATAAAACTGCTTGTGTCTGAAAGTTTCTTTATTATTAATAGCAAATGTTTTTGTTGCATTTGTCATCTTTGGAATACCTTTGTTATTGTGTTAAAGTTTTGTTTATGAAAACAAAAAGTTGTTGATAAAAGAATTCATTACTGAATTAGTTAGTTTGATGAGCTGACAGGTCGTTTTGTTATAGTATTTAAAATATAGGTCAGTAGGTAACCGATCCCTTTTGGTCTGAAATGAACGTTACCTGTATATAGGAATTTATTGAACTTTTTCTTACGTTTCGTTACGTGTTTGTAAGTATATTTGTGACCAGAATTTATTGTTTCCAGCATTCTCTGTTTTTGTGTTTAACTGCGAGTGAGTATAAAAATGGTTAGAATTGTGTTACATGTTAGATTTGTAAAATGCCACCAAATAGACAATCTAAAAGTACATATTACACTCAGTGGGCAAAAATAGATTCTTGTTCAAGTACTGGGGGTAAAGTTTTAAATTGTCAAGTCTGTGAAAAAGCGGTAAGTGTTTTTTACTTCCTCTTAACTTTAGCCCTAACAATCCAACTTAATTTTAGATTAATATAAAAAAGGTTTCACGTTACACAGCATCTAACCACAGCTTTGCACGCAGCTAATGTAAAAAGAAAATCTACAAAACAATCGTTAATAGAAAATGCATTTGAAAAAGTGCCTTTTACATCGCGAAATAAAAGGTACGAGTTTTTCTTAGAATTATGTAAAGTATAAAATGCATAAATTAAAAAATGCAGTCTTTAGAAGTTTTTTAAAAAGCACACTAATTAAATAATTCCTGACAAATCAACATAAAGGAAAAATTATCTAAGGTGGTGTTACGAATCGAGTATACAGGGTGATTCCGAAATAAGGGGTATCTTCTTAAAGGTGGATAGCAGTGTGATAGTACATACAATTGCGATAAAAAACGGTAGGTAAAAATTACATAGTTTCCGAGAAAAATGCGATTGAAGATTGAAGCCGGTCCTGCTCTCATACTTTTACTTAAGCAAAAATCGATAGGGGTTGACTGACTGTCCTTGTCATTGGCAGGTAGTTCTTGCTATTTATGTGAGGGGTATGATAGTTTATCTGGTTTATACAATGCCATAAATAACCAGTAGGAACTTTTACTTTTTAATCTGCAAACGGAAAAATATTAAAATTTTACTGTTAGTGATTTTTTTCTGTAAACTTCCAAAGAACCAAAAACTTCAATAAGCATTATGCTACATAAATAAGAAGTGGTTGAATTTATTAAATTGCATTAAATACAGAGGTGATAGTAGTACCTTCCATACGCATGTTTCATTCAAGTAGTATGTGTAATCCATTGCCATTTAAGATGTTTCCTATTCATGTGACTAAATAATAATAAGGGATTAAAATGTTGCTTGTGAGACTGAAGTCTAATTGTTCGTAACATAAATTTTGTTATTATTTTTTTACTGATTTAACGAATTTCAACAACCCTGCATGTTAAACATACTTCAGATTTAAGAAGGGAAAGTTGTAAAATGTCCAGGGGGTAGCTTATGATGGCATTTATTGTTCATTGTGCTACTACAGCTGCACTATTAGTTCCAAGAAAGTAGGCATGTCTGGTAAATTTTCGTTCTTGCACTACAAGGGTTTAAAAACACCGTAAATCTCCTTAACTTTCACTTTTTAAGGCCACAATACAAGGAACACTTTTGTTTTTCTAACCAGAGACGGCTTCAGTTTTTAATATTTAGGAAAATTGTCAAAATTTTCAACTTTCACGGAGCCACTTTGTTTTTTTCATTTTTTGTCTTCTTTTAGCCTCACTTATCACCTATTAAAAGGATACCCTTTATTTCGGAATCACCCTGTAGAACAACTTTGGACATAAATTGGAGAAAATTTTGTATAGACGTGTGTCAATGAAACAACAGATTTTCAAGGTCGTTAATAGCGAATATTATCGTAGGAACAGTAACTGGCAGTAAAGCAAAAACTCCCTAGTTGCTGGCGTCAAGGCAACTGGAAAAAGCAAACCATCAAACCATCGCAAGATTTTCTAATGACACTGTGGGCATATTGCACCTCAGCACTGGGGCACCAGAAAAAGCGTTGTTACTCAGTAATGCTGCACCTTATATGGTAAAAGCAGCTGAAGTACTCAAAATATTTTATCCAAATTTAATGTACCACATTACTTGATTAGTTCATTTTTATTACATTGTGTAAGTGAATGCATTCGTGAAGAATTTGCCATTGTCAATCAATTAATATCTTCCACAAAAAAGGTTTTCTTGAAGGCTCCTTTGCACGTAGCTGTATATCGAGAGAAGTTACCAGGGATCCCGCTACCACCTTAACTCATTATAACCAGATGGGAACCTAGATTTCGGCACGCGTTTTTTATTCTGTGCATTTTAAAGCAATGAAAGATGTAGTTATTTCATTTGATTCCTCGACATCAACTGCAATTTTGAAATCACATGTCTTTAATAAGAGTGGAGTATTCAGAGGATTAACGTATATGTGAAGCAACTTTTCTAGGTTACCTAAAGAAGTTAAAAAATTGGAAACCACTGGAATGACTATTATAAAATCTTTAACTATTTGGCAAAACGCAATTGATCTTACAATCAAAGCTCCTGGTGCAGTGGGAAAACATAAATGAAAAACTAACAGCTGTGTTGCTAAGATTCACACAGGAGATTTTAGTTCCGTGCTAGATGTGGGAATGCCACCGGAACAAATAAGTTCTTTGAAATACGCATCAGATAAGCGTACTAATCTTACTAAAGAAGATTTAGAGAAATGATTTGTATCATAGTTGGTTCTACAATAAACAAAATGCTTAGATGTATAATATTGAATATGTAGCAATAGTAAATATAAGGATCTTTAAATTGGTTAATTTTCATCTTCCTCCTTTATCTAAAAGTGTTCATAATTTTTGGTTAACAAGAAGTTTATTTCAAAATTTATTTTGCATTTTTTTTAAATGTGCTTTTTTAAAGTAAATTTTTATATATTGAGCCTCTTTTCTTTTGTTTTTTTTGCCTTCCTGCCTGCTTCTTAGAGGTAGAATAAGTCTATACTTAGAATCAATGCCTTCTTATAAATCCTATACAAAGGCTTTACCAGAGCACAATCTATGAAATATTTTTCTTTGACTCTATCCGATTAGAAAAGTAGATTTTACTTGTCACCATGTCCATTATACTAAATTCCATTTTTCACGTAAAAATTTTCATGTTTGTCTACAACCCCTATAATTATACTTTCAACTTATGACTTTAAAATAATTTTTCTGGGCTTCGGCATCAAATGAAACTTGTGTGCGTTAAAATAAGATGTTAGTTCTATGAATTATTAATTTAATAATAATCAAGCAAAAATGAAACCTCTGAACAATTTTTCTAAAATATCTTGGTTTTGCATATTAGTCATCTAATCATAAATAAATTTATAAATAATAATATTAATAATAATTAAAGACCGGATTTCTAGGCAAGTGCCTAATTTTAAAGCAAAGCAAAGAAAAATTTGTTTTAGGATAATCTACGCATTTTTCACTTAAAAAAATTTTTTTTTAAGTGCTTAAGTGCCTTTTTTTCTATGTTTTTGAAATAAATGCCTACAATCTTCAATGCCTGCCTATAAATGCCTATTTTGCCTAAATGGGTGCCTAGTTTGCCTAAATGATGCCTAGTCTGCCTAAATTGGTGCCTAGTTTACCTAAATAAGTGCATATTTTACTTGTATAAATTTTTAAACTGAATATGTTACTTTAAGAATTTTTAAAATACAATGTCAGTATTGTTACCTTTGTTTATTAAGATACGTTAGATATTTTTAGAAATTAGCTTTCAACTTCTTTTAAAGAAACCTTTTATAATTCATTTCAGATGGCCAGGCAATAATAAATCACAATTTCGGCAAACAGTCCAAAAATATTACCATAAGCAATAAAGCTATTCATTAAAAGTAAGAAGTAGCAAAGAAAAGGTGTTCTTAACAAAACATCATCCGCTTAAGGTGTTTGTGTTGATAGGCGTTTAAACAAGTCAGACTCCTCCTATACGTGCCAAATTTTAAGAAGCAAATTAACCTTAAATGTTATTTAAGTAAGTGTATCTTTTTTATAAAACCACCAAAACTCAAGTATAACCAATAAAACGCCAGGAATCTAGATTTAGACTAGGTCTAGAATTTAAACCCTTTAGGAATCTGGCTATTAAGTTAGTTGCCTCCAAACTTTTTTGGGAAAACGTCTTACTTGTTCAGGTCTTTTCGAGGTGTAACGGTTGAAACTGTGTTTTATTTGTGGGCTTGAATAATGCCGAAGGAAAAATCTTCTTTAAGGGTGATGCTTGAACAGTGGACCAGAAATAAAGACCATTTTGTTACTGATGGAGAGGTATTATTTTGTCAAGCATGCGAAAAAACGGTAAGTGGAAAGCTATTTAATAGTACATACATATTTAAATTGAGAAATAGATGTACAGGTTACAACTTATTTACTGATTTTAGATACAATGTTCTAATAAATGTCATGTTACGCAACATGAAAACACTGCAACACACCAAAAAAACGTTAGTAGAGTTAAAACTAAGCAAACTTTAATTACAATGTCTCAAGCTGGAGGTAGTAACATCAATAATTTTTATTTAGATTTATGGGAATTAATGGTTGCCTGTAATATTCCATGGCATAAAACTGAAAATGTTTACTTCAAAAATTTTTTTTAAAAGTATTGCAACAAGACCGTTCCACATGAATCTACTCTCAGGAAAAACTATTTGCCATTATTGTATCAAAATGTAAGTTAAGCAAAATGATTTATTAATCAATACTAAATATTAATTTGCTATTTTAAAACATAAAGAGCATACGAAACGGTATAGGAGAGAATGATATTTGAGTCTGTATAGATGAAACTACGGACATCAAATCAAGATATGTGTGTAACATAATTGTGGGTAAATTATCTGCTGATGCTGCATCCGTGCCACATTTACTGGCTTGCAAATTCTTAGAAAAAACCAATCATGCTACTATCGCTCGTTTTTTCAACGAATCATTAAGTAGGTTACGTACTATGTAATTCTAATTTTAAAAAAATGCCGAGCATCTCTGTACTTGTTAAGAATGATCAAAGTGAACTACCTAATATATTTATATATACTATAAAAATCAGAATTCCCAGAGGGATTTCTCAAGAAATTAATTACATCTCTACTTGCTTTAATGGCAGTAATCAACTTGTGTGTTTTATTTTACTTATACTTTATTTCTTTCGTATTTTAGCAATTTTATGGCTAGGAAAAATTCATCATGAGAGAGTTAAGATTTTTTACTCAGATGCAGCTCCCTATATGAAAAAGGCTGCCACTGCTTTAAAAATATTTTATCCAGGGATGCTGCATGTAACTTGTATAGCACATGCACTTAATTTAGTTTGTGAAGTGATAAGAAAGCAGTATGAAGATGCAAATAGCTTAATTTCATACACGAAAAAAGTATTTATAAAAGCACCTACACGAACCGAATTATATAAGCAAGTGAATCCGGACATACCACTGCCTCCTGAGCCAGTACTAACTAGATGGGGAACTTGGTTGCAAGCTGCTTTTTTCTACTGCAAATATTTTCATCAAGTGAAAGAGGTGAACATTTTTAAAATAAGTTATTCTTATTAAGAAAATTAAACACATATACATATATTCTTTATAGGTTGTTATGCAATTTGATGCGGAAAGTTCTGACGCAATAAAGCAAGCTCAGCGTTGTTTCCAAAACAACAGAATATAACATGATCTTAGCTATATAAATTCTCACTTTAAAATTCTGGTAGATAGTATTAAAGAACTGGAGACTCAAGGTTTGCCCTTAACAAGAAGTTTGCTTATTTTAAAAACGGTAAGAACGTCTTTGTCCTCCGCTCCAGGAAAAGTTGCAATTTCTGCTAAAAATAAATTGGATTGCGTATTAAAAGGTAATACAGATTTGGAGGTACTAGTCTCAATTAATCAAATTTTGTGTGGATCAGATGTAGCTATACCTTTTAATTATAATATTAAAAGCTGTGACGTTCCAAAATATAAATTTGCTCCAATAACTAGTTGCGACGTAGAAAGATCTTTTTCTGCATACAAATTAGTTTTAAGTGACAAACGACATAACTTGTCCGAACGTTCGTTGGAACACCTATTAGTTTCCTACTGCGGATGTAAAACTTCAAGGTGAATTTTTGTTGTATATAATATGTCCTTATATTGTAGTACTTCTAATAATAAAATGTATTTCTAATATTGTAATTTGTTTTAAGATGTATAATTTAACATGTTTTGAGTTTTTTTATCGATTTACCATTTTATCATATCAATATTATTTTACATAGAATACTCGGAATATTTAGTTGTTCAACACAATAATTATTAAATACTCAATTCTAGTTCACAAAATTAATTATAAAGACATATAAAGATTAAGCAGTAAAGCTTAAAATCTTGAATGAATTTTCTTAAGAATTATTAAATCGCATAAAATTGCTATTTAGTCGCCTAAGTGCTTATTTCGTTGCCTAAAATGCCTACTTGACCGCCTAAATTGCCTATAATGATGCCTACTTTGAAGGTTTTTAGTGCCTATTTGCCTGCCTATTTTGATGGTTTTTAGTGCCTAAAAATCCGGTCTCTAATAATAATGATACTATTCACTACTTAAGTATTATTATTACACACTCATTACTATAATAAATGCATGGAAATAACCTAATGAATTAGTCTAACATTAACGACAAGAGAGTAATTTTTATTATTATCAGACGTATATCATTGCAATTATTGTTAGCCTCTCCTTAATTTTAGGTTTTTATTTATTTAATGTTATTGTCCACCACTAAAAAGAAAATCTTATACCAAAATTTGACAATTTGTTATTCGTAGTTTATTTCGATTTTAGATAAAATATAGCCGAGAAATACCAAGACACCACAAACGAGCTTAAAAGTTGATACTCAACATGGAAGAGGTCTTCGAAAACGAGTCTCGAAACAACGAAAAACTCCGCAAGAAAAGGTTTTAATTATCGATCAGAACTCTGCCCTAAATTATCATCAAATTTGATTCTTATTAATTGCTTATAGGAAAGTCAAGTCTGTAATCTAATTTAAAACATACATAAAATTACATATAAGATAATGACGTCATCCAAAATCGAAACATTTTACGGGCTAATTCTGTTTCGGCTTTCAGGTGTTTGTCTTGAGAGATGTGATTTGCATTAGTTTTGCCTTTCTAGGTTATTGTGTTTATATCTTTCAGTTGAATTGAGGGTTTGCGACCGCTGGCTGTTTTTATAGTAAATATCATCATATTATGATAATAATTAAATAGAGATACTAAACATGAAGTTAATTTTAGTATGTGGTGCAAATTAATAAGAATTTGTAGTAAAACATCATCAACGCTTTCATTACAATTGGTTTCGTATGCAATCTGCAGTACAACAAACTAGTTTTTAACCGTTCGAGATTTTGATCGAAGCTTCAAAAGGTAAGAAAAAGCGATCACTCAATCTATAAGAGCAGCAGATTCTTGCGCAAGCAAATAAAGTAAGGTTTATAAAAATTGTCTTTGTACTAATCATATAGCTAAAGATGATAGAGCAGATTTTTATAAAATGTATAATAAAGAAAAGAGTTCATTATTGCAACTAATAATTCCAAAATTACCTAGGAAACTTCGATCTTACCTCATACAGTTGTATGCGGTATGTGTTACGATCTACTGCAGTAGTAAACGTTTATAATGCACAAAAAGAGTTATGTGATGCAACCCTTCTTTTAGATAGTGGTTCTCAGCCAAACTTTATTTTTTCAGACTTAAATTGAAATAAGAACCAGCAAATTTATCAATGGCAGGATCAAATTAAGAGACTGAAGAACATGCACAGTTATCTAGTGTTGAACAAGCATCCGAAAAGCATTTCGTGACAAACACGTTAAGAGATGATGAAGGACGATTTATCGTTCATATCCTACTAACTTAGGCAATTCGAAGACAGTAGTAACCATGTGATTACTCAAGCTAGAACGCAAGCTCAATTCTAATTCTCCATTTAAAGTAGTACACTGACTGTATGTAGGAATATTTAAACTTTAGTTTAGAAAAAATAGAAAGACTCGTCAGCGATTGATGGCAAGATTTCGGCATCTCTAGCGTATTGGATATTTCCAATAACTTTCGATCAACTCGTCATATTAAACCAAAGAACGCTAGAGCTGATCAAATTTAGTTCATAATGAAAATTTGTAGAGATTGATAATAACATTAAGACCAATAGACTTGTGCAGCTATTTTATCGGCTCGAAATTGCGCTAGGAGTGAATGTAAAAAATATATAGTGGCGCGCCCCCAAGTCGCAACACCAAAAAATGTGCTTTTGGCAGTTTTTTAAATTAAAACCTATACGTGGTGCCCCCTGTCTAAAGCTAAATGACTGGCACCTGTCGCTGAGAACAAGCAACCCAAACACGTAAGAGAGACAGCATGAACAGGCCAAGAAAAAAAACGGCCAGACCAACGGTCTTTTGCAAGACCCTGACGACAACATTCTTCTCAGAGCCTTCTTCTGGAATGCAGACGACCTAACTAGTGACAAGTTTCCAGAATTTAAAAAACAGTGACAAGTAACGATATTTCCAACTCAATGGATATCATACCTACGTCTTAAAATGATCGAGAACGGTGGCATCAGGATTCTTAATCTCCACCAAGTCCTCACTTACAGCTTACTTCAAAGAAATTAAAGTTATGACCGCGGAAGATAAAATGGAAGTGGCAGAAACGAAACTGTGGAAAGGTAAAGTGCACAGAATATTACTGATTCTATACAACCCTCCAGATATCAGCCCGATCTGAGTTGCCTCGAGCAATTGTGGGACATCATTGTGTTCTCTTAAGAGATCCAAGTGCTCATTTCGTTCTCTGGAGATATAGCGATACTTGTCTTACTGGTAGAATATTTGAACAGTTTATATCAAGTCACCAGGTGCAATTCAATGACTATGACAGCAGTAGACCAACATTCCTCTCTTACAACAGAAAGACCTTTCATCCTAATGTAGTCCTTGCTTACTCCGCCGTCTCCTCCACGCTCAGTCACTTCTTATTGCCAGGACCCAGTGGTTCTGGGCACAAGATACTTTTAGGAAACCATTTAAAGAAAAAAACGTTACCCAAAAAGTTACCAAAAGCGAAGGGATTGTAAACAAGCCAACTGGAAACTTTACGGTGAAACTGCAGAAACTCTTGTGATCCCAGACCACATGAACACGAATACCGACATTAGTTATGCTCGGATCAAAAAAGCAATTACTAGGGCTGCTAGGAAAGCTATCCCTAGAGTGAAAGTTAAGCAATACGCCCCATACTGGACTGAAGAGCTATCGCACCTAGAAGAAGAAAGAGATCAAGCAAGAGAATTATCTGAGAGGATTGTAAACAGGAATGATAGGCACGATCTTAAGCAGAAAAGCGCATTACTCGAGGAAAGAATAATTCACTCTAAACAGGATTCATAGAAATCTTTCCTCGGCGGACTCAATTTCCGAAAAGACGTGCTAAAAGCTTATGATGTGTTTAAGTGTTGAATAATGGCAATGGTCCCAGAAAGAAAACTTTTTTTTGCCAACGGTCCAAGGCTGCTCACACTAAAATAACAAGTTCGTCTGCAATCACTATTCAAAAATAAGCAACAAAATAACAACATCCAGAAAAGAAAATGGTTCCCCACAAGCCAAAATGACGGCAGATTGCCCTCGATTTTACCGACTTTGAGCTCAATCTGACCCAAAAGAAACAAAAACAGAAAAACGCCCGGGCTTAGATGAAATATTCTTTGAGTTCCTGAAGCATCTTCGACTGAAGGCTCGGACTTCCGTTTCGTTCTTCATAAACCTTACTTGGAAAGCGCACTATTCCTGCGAATGGCGTAAGGCCGAAGTTATCCCTATCCCCAAGAAGGGCAAGGAACCAAACACGCCCGCAAGCTTTCAGCCAATATGATTAACGAGCTTTAAAAGACATAGAGGTACAATAAAGCAAGTCGCCAAACTAACTCAGGAGATTAAGGACGGCTTTCATCGCAAGCAGAGCACTCTGGTTGTATTCATCGATTTTAAAACTGTCTTTAACAGGTATGGAGGAAGAAACTATTTAAAAAGCTACAACCTCTCGGCCTTAAAAGAAATATGTACGGAGCTATCCTTTTGTTCTTCTTACAGAGATATGTATGCGTAAAATATGGTGAAGACCTCTCTCAGTACAGGCAAGGACTGCCTCAAGGATTTGTCATCATCATCACCCCTGTTCTCTTTAATCTAATGATCAAGGATGCTACTGCTGTAGTTCAGAAAATCCCTTCTACCCAAACTCTACAGTATGTAGATGATTTAGTCATTTGGGCAACCAATAATAAGATGAAGGCGTTAGAGGCGACCACAAACCAGGCTTTAGCCCAACTTTCATCTTGTGCTAATAAAAATAAACTAGTCTTCAACCGAGAAAACAATCGGAATTCCTACTGTTTACACTGTTCACGAAGCAACATGGAGAACTATCTTTACTCTGCGAGTCCAATCCTTTAAGTGAAACAAAAGCCGCTACTTATTTAAGAGTTCAGCTTGACACTAACACTAAAATACGTCAATCAACTAGCATAGAAGAGAAGTAAGCGAATGAGGCTACTAAAACTAGCAGGAAAGAAATGGAGAGCTATAAAAAACGTCTTGATGCCGGCATGCACCGCGTATGTAAGACCCGTGATCGAGTATGGGAACGAACCGATTGCCACAGCCCTCATGACATATCTGGAGAAGCTAGATAGAACTTAGAACAAGGCCCTGAGATTGATAACTGGGGGGTCCCTGTTCTACCCTTATTACAGCGATGGAATTGCAAATCGGTGTAGATCCCCTATCGGTAAGAAGGGATTTGGCTGTAATAAGTCTAGATGAAAAGGTAAACCGCCTGGAGATGGACTAGTGAAAAAAACTATAAGCCGCCCACTCAGCGATTGAAAACACGAAAATTCTTCTCTGTAAAAGCGTCAAAGCTTGGAGAGGCATATAATTTGGATATAAAAGAGAGAGTTACCTTTCCAGGATATGGAGTTAGGGATGTTTTGGTGCGTCACATCGCTAAGGAGAGGTTGGACTCGATCACGCCGATAAGCAAAGTGAAACATTATCAACCATTCAAAGAGCCATTGCACTGGGAACCATTCATGAAAAATATTCAGTTACAGAGTGGATCCACGTGTACACCGATGGCTCGGAGCTTGATGCTCGTGATAATGAGGGTGCAGGAGTTCACGCAGAAAACTTCAGGATCGCAGGCAGTTAGGGCATTGCCCTCAAATTTTGGTGGAAAGTAAGAGCTTTGTCTTCCTAGCCCTTGAACGCCTTAAAGTCGAGCATGGAAATAAAGCAGTTCTTCTAGTCAGCAACTGATGTCAGAATTGATAGGGTCTAGGTGGACTATCTGCCTACAGTGGATCCCCAGTCACTGTGAAATCAGGGAAAATGATGAAGCTGATAGACTGGCAAAAACGGGCTCTGAGAAGCAGCAACTCTAGGTACCCTTGAAATCCAGCACAGTAAACAGACTGCATAGAGAGCACGACTACTTGCAGGCACACCTCCATCGCATAGGCGTCGTCGAAACTCTTTCATGAGTGCTGTGTGGCGGACAGGATGAAATGACTTGTGCCCACCTGAACGATTGTGAAGTGCTTGTACAACTACGATTGCCAGAACGGTAAGATCAACAATACAGTAAAACTAGTAAAATTTATTGAGCTGCTCGCCGCCAAATGATGGTCTGTCAATAAAGAAAATGACGCAGCATTGAAAAAAAAAGCAAATTAAAACTCCCAAGATTAGAATAGGTAATTTGTTGAAATAACGACTCTTTCACTTTAATATTTTATTTTAGTGGGAAAGTGTTAGATTAGAAATTACAAATGTGATTTAAAATGCACGCACAATATAGTCCAATTTTGATGGGATTAAATGGGCAACTTTCTTATTAGCGCAGATAAATGAAAACGGCTACTCGTGACCTCTTTTTTCATGCTTATTGTCAGAAATAAGCTGTCGTTTTTTGTTTTTTCCCCAGAGAGAAAAAGTGAAAAATGACCGTTTTCTTCAATTTGCTGTAACTCTTTTATTTGCGCATTCAACGCTGCCAGTTTTTAATTTAAATGTTTAGCTCGGGTTGAGGTTTAATTTGTTGTAAATTAAACTGTGGCTGTAAGCTGGTACATAGAAACAAATTAGTAGCAGCAGCTCACCAGTAAAGTCAAACTAAATTCAGTAATTCTAGCTTTTGTATTAAAAGTTAATATTAATCTTTACGCCAAATTTAATTTTAACTGTTACAGGGGCATGTGTTCTTCCAACATCCGAACTCGAGTGCTTCAAGATTGACGACGGCTAACTTCTTCAGAGTATCGACTTAGGACTGTAGTAAAATAACATTTTTAGTTTATTAAAAGCATCTTCTGAATAAAAATACGCAACTGATACCTGCATGAGGTTATTAAAATGGACAAATTTTGCTATAGCAGTTGGCGCCAACTGACGCCCATATGTAAGTATCAACTGACTGTTGTTTATTTTCACTATAGCTCCAGATGTTTCACGTAATGTATGTACATCCGGAAATGTAATTTTAATTTGTTATGCAAAACTTTTATTTTTGTAATGTGAACTCCTAAGTATTTCGAATAAAATGTCCAATTTAGTATTAAAAGTAGGTGATATCCACATGAAAGTACTGATGAGGGCTTTTAATGTTGTCTTTACAAAAGTGATGTCGACACCTCGCTATTGTAATTGAATGTACACACTAGATGTGTAATAAACACGTTATCAATACAAAATTTCCTGGAAATATAAAATATTCCCTTTCCGGTAATATTTTGTTTTATTTCGCTATAAAGTGCAAAAGCTCGTTGTTTCAGTAAAAACCAATAAAGGTTTGCTTCTAGGTTTGGTTATTTATTTAAATTTGCGTATAAAATATTCTCAACCACATTAAGTTAATCTTCACTTGGCCTAAAATACAAATAAATAATAAAACATTTACAACACTTATTTAAAGGTCGTATAAATATAAGAGACATCATTAAGCGTGCCTACCCCTAAAAATGTTTTCCGTGCAAATGGTTTCACATAAAAATAAAAGGAAATCCTTTTTTATTACAACACTGTTGTCCATAATAAAGATTTACTTGTGTTGAAACGATGTTAATTAACAAACGGCAAGATAAACATCATTTTTAAGTTGTTAAGTCTATTTATAAACAAACCTGCTGAAACTGTAATTTGTATTAATATGTAGCTATGTTTTGAAGTAGGTAAGTACACAATAATTTATTCAAGCAGATTTTGAGTGCATTCACATTTTTGGTGTTTGATCAGTGTTGGTTATTGGATATCCTTAGGTTGGTTCTGCTGAAGCGGGTAATAAAGCCACTTACATGAACTGTTACAACCACTAATGCATCTGTAATTAAATGACGTCGTAGATATCATGCTGCTGAAGCGAATTTAACAGTTAGTTAATGCTGCTTTAAAACTTAATTTTGCTTACAATGTAGAAGGTTAGTAGTTAATAGTTTGCCTTTCTAAATAGGTAGAATTCCCAATTTGTAAAGTGTAGAGATGCTTAAGTGCAATTTTTTGATTTGCATTTAAAAGTAATGGTTGCAGTATTATTAAAATAAATCTACATTTCTTGGTGATCGAAGACAGTTAATTGTTTTGCAATCTTGTCTTGTTTCCATTTTTGAAAATACAATACATGTAGAAAATATAAATAGGTGGAACTGGTGAATAACCTTCCAATTACTTTTAAATTCTGCATAAAACCTTTCAAATTGTTAGTTTAAAGTAAGGTTAAATAATATTTACGCAATGTAATATTATTTTCAAACTCTAAAATTTTTATTATTGTTTAAAGCTTGATGTTCAACCCAAAACAGTTAAAGAAACCCCCGTGAGTTTAAACCAAGAGAATATACAATTCTAATTATATTATCTAGAGAACAGCTTTTTCTGGGGCGTAAATTATCTATTGTTGCGATAGTAAATTAATAGACCGTAATTCAGTAAAATATAATTTAAGACAGTAATACGCTCTAGTTAATATAATAATTGGCTCTGTACGCTAATTACATATATCTAGCCTATAAGAAACCTACACTTCAACTAATGTGCGACTATCCAACAAAAATTCAATTCCTAGCAATAAATAATATGGTGTCCTTCGTTACTTATCGGATTTGCTGAAACCCGTCTGCAGAGTTCATGTTAAATAAAGTGGAACAGATGGAGAGGCCATCAGCAACCCTGCTTGGTCTTAACGCGTTCCTGTTAATATTTTATCACCCATCCTTCTAGTTCTCACAATTGCTTAACCCACATACAGTGTAACATAAAACTTATAAATTGCCGAATCGTTCGTGTTATAAAATTTCCCGCGTCCTTTGTTTATCCTTCCGAATAATTGAAACACGATTAATTACCCATTGAATTCATTTTTTTTCATGCAGCCCATTAAGATTTTTAATATTTTTTTATCACTGATCCCCAGTTTACGTGTTTTATTGAGTTGTAAAAAAGTAATTTAAATTTTATGTTTCATATTTTTAATTTGTTTCGCTCAAAGTTTACAGTTTTCAAATCTTGAATAATAACTGCGCTTAAAGACCATCCTTACACCCTAAAATACTTACTAACCAGGATCTTCCCAGATGCGGCATATAAATCTGGCTGATTTGACTAAAGCATGTCCTGAATTCGATGTCCCTTTTGGTCTAAATTTCGCCTACATGTATCTCGTTTTAAAGTCGGACAGTATCTAGGATTTTATTGCGGAAATTTTTCAATATAAGCCCTTTGAAAAAAAAGGATTTCTAAAGGAACAAACTTTAAAACGTCTCATTTTTATAGAAAAACTTTAGTTTGTTTGATGTTTTCAAACCGTCTGAATTTAATAACACGTAGAACTACGTTTTTGGAAAGAAAAGGCTTTGATTTCTTTATTACACAAGAAATTCGAGTTTCTTTTTTACAAGATGGTTGTTACTACCCAGTTAGAAAGTCCAGATTCAGAGTCTTTGATAGGCGTACAATTTTATCTAATGGACAAACATGTAAAAGGCAATTAAAAAAATGTTCAACGATATAAATAACTTTTATCCTTTGCGTAACTGTTTTAATAAATTACTAGACATTTGTTTTAAATGAGGATGGCATGAACAGTTATGGTCATTAGCCACTGTTCTTAATCTTTGAGTTAAAATGTTTATATCTTTTCTAATAGATTAGACAGTGTTAGGAAATCAAGTGACAAACCTGAATATCTTGATCTAACTGTCTTTTCAAACAGAAAGTTTCGTATATTGATCACTAGAATAATAGGAGCACTACTGTTAAAATTTACCTTCAGTGGAGTGCCGTTAGGCCTAATTACAAGAATACCTTAGAACCCGAATTCTATTAAGGAATTTAAATGAAACTTTTTGCATTGTACTCCTAAGACCTTATACTAAAATATTGATTAATTAAGAAATAATTTATTTTTAAATTAAAAGTTGGTTGGAAAAATTCAATAAATTTCTTAAAGTTACTCAATCTTCATTAGCTTGAATACTTTGATAGTTTTTGAGGTTTGTGATTACAAATAGAATGTAAACAAAATATAAATTCGAAGTGTAGGACGCAAAACAGTGACCGAGAATTGAAATTAGGTGCAATAAATATAAAAAAAGATTTTTCTATAGAAATAAATTTATTGTTCAATTACATAATAAATATCAACTTAAAATACATTATTCATCTTCAACTTCTTAATTTTCAACTTTGTTTAGTTGTAAAACAGGAGAAGGGTTAAAGCAACGATCACTATTGCATTCTGAACAATTTGCAATACCCAGTAAACACAGCTGTGACATTAATGTAACAGGTACATACCAACGAAAGAACGAGCACTACATCTCTCGCTGGTACGTCAATACTATGACATCGCAAAGGAGTACTCAGGTTACATCGCCAGCGCGTAATTTCAATCACATCAGGTAGATATCACGTATAAAGTGTAGTTGGGACGTCAAGACTACGACATCGCAAAGGATTACTCAAACTACGTCGGCAGCGCGTAATTTCGAATACATCAGGTAGACGACAATGCTATGACATTGCAAAGGCGTAATTGCAATCACATCTGGTAGATGTAGGGTATACGCTGTATTTGTTACATACTTCTGCATATACTTAAATGATAAATGTTAATGACCTAACAATAATGCTTGTTTTACATATGCTTGATTTATAGAAGATCTTAACTATTTAGAACACTGATCGCCCAACTGACGTTACGTTTTCAAATCTTTATGCGCTAATTCTTGGTAAATAATCTTCTTATACATGTCTCAAATAATTATATTGTTATATTCTACATTCAATTTTTTCATAATGACTTTTCTTCAAAAGTTATAATTTCATAAGAAAATTGTACTGACATCCGTCAAAATTTATTGTAGAATATAATCTCAGACATGACTAAAATTCCACAGCAACCGCGATCCAGACTTTTTCAAGTTCTTTTTCTCAGGAATGCTCACTTACAAAAATACTAATCTTAAGTCATTTTTAATTTTTGCAGTTAAATCTCTTATGCTTTTCCTACATGTTTAAGGCATAAAATAATATAGATGATATTAAAATAGTGTTGAATTCTAACATAAATTAAGTCTTAAAATATAAAGTGATAAACAAAATTAACATTGTAACGTAACCTCGCGTTACAGCTACTTATATTTAAAGACCTTCTTATGGTCTGCCCAACTAACTACAGTTGGGGCCTTGGATCGTGGGCAAATGAGAGGGACAGGTCAAATAACTAGACAACACAATAAATTTTATGCAGTTCTATTGATGTCAATTCAAAAAAATATCTACATAGATATATCATATATTATGTCACCAAGAAAATCATCAAAATATATCATAAAATTATTTAGTATATAATCTACAATTAGGATCTTGAAATAAATATTACATGATGGCAAATCCAAGCCTAAATAAAAAATTAGCAAATGAATGGGCGCCAATTATTAAGATAATTTAATACTATTAAGAAAAATTAAAAAAAAGCTACTGTAACTTTATGAAAAAATTATAGCTTAATAAAATTTGAAATACAATTTAATATAATTAAATTGTGTAAGCAATCAATGAAATTTTAAATTCTCAAAACATTAAACAAGTCAGTTGAAATTACAATAAAATATGTGCGACAGGAACACAATATCAGAACAAAAAAATTTAATAAACTTACTTGAAATGAAGATTTCGCTGAGATAGCGCTATATCAGACCGGAAAACAATTGTTTTTTCATAACCTGAAACGGAATTCAAAACACACAAAACTGTTCTTATATTTGTGACCTATTTTTTTCGCATAATCTTTTCATGAAAGGAAGTTTTCAAAACTTTAAAATTAACTCGAAACTTTTCAGAGCGCTGAAATAAATCGTAAAGCAAAAAGATTAAATACCATAATTAAAGTGAAACAGTCTAACAACACAAATGAAAAAACATTGTTTACAAGTAATTCACTAAACTACAGGTGACTCATTTCTAATGTCTAAATGGTCCTGAAGGGAAAAATACAGGTGAACAAGGTTTGTTCAGGCGATCCACGGTTCGAGAAAACTCCCAAGAGCGCTGACACCTCCAGCAAGCTGATCTTCTAAAAGAAGCTACCGGTTTACTCCAAGGGATAACGACTCTCCCCAAAAAAAAAACAGAGGGCACTGCAGGCTCCCTCCCGCCAAAAAAGCTATGGAGGACACGCAAACAGTAAGAAGAGAGAAAAAATGTGACAGATCAACATACCTTCAGTGTATTTGAAGCTTCTTAATAAAATCCACGAAAGTGAAAAGGTCCAAAGTTAATCTAAAAAGGTCCACACACCCGCAAAAAAAACTAATCACTTCTCCACAAAATAGGGAAAATAAAATAAATGGTCAGAACCGTACAATGGACACTGAACGGCACGTCAGTCTCCCACAAGGCGAGTTCTTAAAACTGACCAGCAGATGCACAATCTCCAACCAATGAACATTCAAAATTTCAGTCAAAAGACTCCAAAGGAATAGAAACACTAATAAGGCATGTCGGAAATTGGTTTAAAACCTAATAAACAAATAGGGAATTTAGAGAGAAGACTACTGTATCAAAATCTCAGAAAACTTCTCCCGAAAATAGCCCTAAATTAACCAAAACTGCAACAATCAATCCTGAATCTAATAGTTACTCAACAGCTGATGGAGCGATAAAAGATAATCTTGGTTAAATAGCTGAAAGCAAATAAATGTCATACAGAACTATTAAATGAAAGAAATCATACAAAGAAACAGAAATTAACTCTACAAAAGCAAACCAAGTTGCTTAAAATACATCTGGCAACTAGAGATAACTATAGATAACGAAATAAGGTCAATCCTGATCATCCCAGAGTAATTAGAGCGAAATAATTCATATTTAATACAAAGAAAATTCCCATGTGCAATATAAATTTAATACCAGCAAATTTATTAGAAATTTCATTTCAATGATATATAAGGTGGTCTAAAAGTATATATTTTCGTAAGAATTTTTATAAGAACGGTGAAATAGATTAAAGTTAGTAAATGACAACCGGTGAAGATAACCGGAGTTAGTGAGGATAAGGACGCATGTTAGGTTCATAAAAAAATGAACGCAACAATATAAAAATAACTTCTTATTTCCATAATTTTTTGGGCTATTTCGATCTCAAAAATTTTACTTGATTTTGCTGTATGGCCAAAAACCACAGCAATATTTATCTAACTATAGTATTTTCTATATAAAAATCATTCAGTAAAATGGATCTTTTACAGATTGTGCCCCGCACAAAAGCGCCTGACCAGGTAGGGACCATTCCAAGATGATAAATAATAATAACTTTTTATACAATGTTCTTGTTCTTTAGTGAAACTTTACTACATATATTGGACAACTTATAAACAAGCAGTAAAAAGGTAAAAGTCTGTATTTCTTTATTTAAATGCAGGTATGAAAATAATAATAGTGAATAATATCCTGTTATTTTAAAGGTTGCCTGATTCACCTGTGAATGTGAAAGAGGTTTCAAACAAAATTTATAAATTCTTTCTTAGACGTTTTTAGGAAAATTTTGTGTTTACTTTACAAATGAGAAAGAGAGGGACATAGTCCTTTCTAAGAATGTAATAAAAGTATTTAGCCCGTCTGCATCTAAACAGTAAATTCTTCAAAGAACACCACTGATTTGGTTCCCTGCCTTCGTTCGGTGCGAATAAATTCATTCCAGTGTTCCGCAGTTTTTGTGCAAATTTGTCACGTTTAGTGTCGTTAATAGGTAAGTCTAAATCAGCAATATGTAGTATTTGTACTGATTTTTGTATTTATAAGGATAACAATTTACTGTAAGCAGAATGTCTAAAAGAATAAAGTAAAAACCTTTTAGTACTTTATCCACTAGACAAAAGTACCGTAGATTAGGGCAGTACAAAAATATTATGAAAGCGAAACATAAATTACAATTATTCAATGATAAAAATGACATCCATAATTATATCTTTGACAAAATTGAAAACAATACTACTATGAAGGAAATAATAGCATCAATGACAATAATAGCAACACAAGTAGTTTTAGCGATACTAAAATTTTAAATTCTGATATTACCATTAATCAATCAATCAAAGATCAGAGGTAGAGCAAATGCTGCCAATAGATACAAAAGAAAGTTTTGGAGAATTAGAAAATTAAATAAAAAACATGCGGATTTGTTTATTACACATAATTATTATTGTTCATTCGTTTTCTCTTTTTTTCTAGAAACTCTTTTTATGTAAGATCGGTAAAGTTGGCTATAAAAGCAAGATCTCCAGAATTTAAAAAAATGTTCTGACCAACGAATTTGCTGTTATTCGTGGTTATTCGTGATTGCGTCAACGTGGGAATCTCCGAATGGCTGGAACCAAGACGATGAATATCGGACAAAGGTATTCTTTTTATCGTAATATTTATAGCTCGCATATATAAATTGTTTTGTTTTTCAGAAATTGAGCAATGTTGTTCCGAGGGACTACGTCATACTGCACAGAGATTAAAAAGGGACGAGAAGACAAAAACGAATTAATGTGTTTTGGAATTGTTTTGTATTTTTTCTTTTTTAAAAAAATTTAATAAAACTTTTATTCCAAGTATTACTTCTAATGCATTTTCCTTCAAAAATAAAGTACCGTGTAGTATCATTCAAATTAGTTATATTACTAGGCTATTCGTTTTGCAGTTGTATATCCTTGATCTTTTCTTAACTTTAATTCCAAATTTTTACTTTTGTATAAAAACGAAATGGCAGTATTCTTAAACTACAGGTCTATTTGATAACAAATTTGAGTGATTTAAGAGATTTTGAAATTTTTGCACCACCTAGATTAAGGCCTAGTTTTTCCACCTCCTTATAAATTTATCGGTCAGATAATTTGAGACTTTTCTTACTTGGGCAAGATCAATATGTTGTATTAACTTTTGACTAATTTATTTTGGTCTTCCTGCAACCTCTATAGACTAGAATAAATTGGTCGGAAGCTTGGAAAAATGTTTTGGGTTAGGTGGACGATAAATTTACAAGGAGGTAGAAAGACCAGACTTTAATTAATTAATGAGGCATACTCTTTATTACATGTTAACAATGTTACAATGTAGACGTAACGAATACATAATTTAGCATATTACATAGTCTTTTAAAATTAAACAAAGCAGCTACATCGAAACGTAGACATTAGAGCGATGTATTCACGTAAAATTATGACGATGTACCAACAAACATATACCTAGTCTGAAGCACGATGGATGTCGTCGGCATGTAACAATCGGTACGTAATCGCGATGTACTGCAACTCGTACTGTGTTTCTGACATTACGCGTTATACATAACGCACATGTGCGCAGTGTGCTATGTAACATTAAACAAGTTCGTACACAGATAAACTCGCACTGATGTCGCTACGATATTACTGTGTTTGCTGGGTACAAGCTCCACGTCCCGCCTTACACGTACAAAAAATTATTTTGAGCAGATCTTCAGGAGCTGGTTGCTGATTCATTGCCACTAACCTCAACATTCCACGATCATATTTCCATCACTATTATATCGGTAAAATTTTATTTCCAACCATATTTGTACCTGTAGGTATACTGTTTTCAAATGCCTAAAGACTGCATCAGGTGTAGGTACTAATTGTTGCTGGTTGGCAATAATAACAAAATATTTAGTAAATCATGTTAGTTTTCTAAATAAATGAATAAGTAGTTATTGAAAAGGTAACAGTTCGATACAGCTATCTATAGAATTAAAGTTGTACAGAAAGAATTTAATCTTACCAATGCATGTACATCCATTCAAGGAATCAAAAGACACCTGCGGAAGACCTCTCCGACGTCAAACACTTTTAAAAAACTTCTAAAATTGACGATCTTGACAGTTCACTAGTAAAACGACAGCCACGACACTATAATATCGCGGCTGCATCCGTGGTACTCTCCGACAGCGTACCAACCGACACACACTGGTTCGAAATCGGGAAAAACGTGATCGAAAATCAATTTTTCAAGTTTCTCAAAACACCGCAATTTTTTGAGAAAACATAGTTTTCATACTAATGCAACTATCTACCAAATAATTGTTTATTTGACTTATTGATTACGGTGAAAAATGTATTTAAATTTCGACAAAAACGCTTCGATTTTAATTTACAAATGTGCGGCTAAAAAATGCAAGAATTTGAAAGAACAGAATATTCTTATTTCACGCTTACTTGAAAAAAGGTTTATATCCAGTTGTAAAGCAATCTTTAATCTGCAAAATGATGTATACAAAAGGTCAGATTCCTTACCGTTAGAATTGTAAAAACGAATTCTTTTAAAGTACCAATATTTTGTTAATTTTTGTTATAAAAGCCGGCGTATAATAAGAAGGAACAAAGAAGAACTATTGTGAAAGTGATTATTTTATTACATGGGGTCTGTAGAAGGTAATAAATAAAATATTACGTGCCCCTGGCTGCCCCCGGGTTGGTTATTCTTATTAGTATGTCTTAGCGCGCTGTCAATTTCGTCGGTACTGTTACCGTGCATTAGCAGTTTTGTTAATTTAACTTTACACTTTACAATGTTTCATTTTAAAATTAGTTGTGAAGCTCTTCATGAAAAAATTAGAAGCATCGGTAGTGTGCCCAGTGACGAAAAAAATAGCATTTTAGAATTTTTGAAAGAAAAATTCAGTGTAAGCCGGGACGAAGACGCTACTCAAGAACTATATGCAATTATATGAGACATAATTTCTTTTCAGTCTATGTATTTTCGATTTTGAAATATTTGTGATCGTGGTAACATGAAAGTTTTAAAAATATACGGTGCTTGGTTGAAAGAAGAGGTGAAATTTTCGGACATTATCTATAAAAATTTGCCCAGTGGATCAGCATCAACGTCTTTCAGTGGTGAGTGCATACGAAATTATATCGAATTAATACAAAATTAGCTTATTACAATTGAAAAAGCTGTACGGGGTCGTCCTACGAAAAAATTTGAAGTCTTCTGAAATTGTCAACGAAGAAAGACCGAAGGAATTAGAAAAGCAGAATCAACAGCGTAAATCGGGTAGGCCGCAGCAATAAAACGTTTTTTTTTTATTTATTTTAATTAAAACTTGTAGATCGTTTCGTAGATTATTAAATTTCACTAAGAAGAAATCCTAACATACAATCTAATAAGCTTGAAAATCAAAGAACGTAATTTTAAGTTTCACTGATTTTCGAATACCGTTAGAAATACAATTAATTTTTGAGTTAGAATGAAAATAACATAAAATTCAAATTCAGCAACCTCAAAAACCTATAAGTACATATTTATAATATCTTACATGGTTGTGTTGATTAACTAGGATTTTCGATCACGTTTTTCCCGATTTCGAACCAGTGTGTGACAGCACCACAACCTAGTATCCCTAAATCACCTGGAGAACATTGACCCCGCGCAAGCATGGGTCAATTCATTCATTCAATTCGGCCTCCCTTAAGATTGGAGTGGAATTCATTAAAAAAATGAACGTTTAATTACTTCTAACCTAACCGCACCCTCTTTTTGGCCCCCCGCAAGATTGACGCGGAATTCTTATACACGGGTCATGTTGCAGTAGGGGTTGGTAGTGTGCGCAGCAGCTGATTTAGTTGGCAACGTCTTTGTTTCTATCGTGCAATATAACTGCAGATGTGCTTAAAAATCGTGTTTGTTTTTCGTCGGTTTCACCAAGATTGGATTAATTTTCTTTACCTCCGGTTACCTAATTGTGTTTTCTGAGTAATTCTCTACCTGCTGATACCAAGAACTTGCTCTCATAACGTCGTTTTTTAGGGGTAGGTATATCGAACAATTACCATTGAAAAAATAAATGTTGTAATGCTATAATGTAAAACTTGTTTTGTATAAATTTTGAAAATAGAAGTTATTCAATTTTGAATATCATACTATATAGTACAAGTGTATTTATTGTTGAGTATAAGTAGTCTATCATTATACTTAGTGTTCACTGCGACATAATATTTGTAACATGGTTATAGGCCCAATAACAGACACTTTTTTCTCATTTTAATGTTTCAGTGTTTCAAGAAGTGGATTTTTTAAAACAGCAATTGAAAGTAAAGGTACAATAGTAAAATATAGATAGTATAAAACTAGGTATAATCAAATTAAATGTAGATAACTACCAAATATGAAAGTATAAAATTGATTTATTGCTCCGTAAAGAAACCTTGTGTAATGTTGTAACAAATTATAGACCTGGAGATAATGAAGAGAAATGGGAAGCAAGAGATGTAAATTCAAGAGCTGCAATAGGGTTATTAGTAGAAGATTATCAGCTGCATCACATTAGAAATGCCAGTACAGTAAAAACATCATGGGAGAATTAAGAAAATTATTTTGAAAACCTTCATTAGCACCAAGGTGTTTTTATTGAACCAATTGTGTCAAATGAGATTAGACGAGAAAGGAAACTTAGAAGAACACATTCAGCAAATGTTTGAGTTAGACAACAGCGGTAATAAGTCGACCTTTACATCCACATCGGTGTCGCGGAACCACTTGTTGCGACATTGGTAGGTCGAAATTACTTCTTTCGATCATCGAACCCAAAAGTGTTAAATAAGCTGCTGACGATGTTGATGCTGAGTCAGCTTGTTGAATGGCTTATTAATCAGTTCCGTCTCAGGGATACAGGTTGCACTTCTTCCCAATATGAAGTGCATCAGTGCCCCATAGTCTTTGGGATCTTCTGATAATGAACTCAAAGGACGGGAATTCAGGATCATCTCGATTTAGATTAGAACGATATATAGCCCTTCATAATTTAAATTGGCATTACCAATGATTTTTATAAATGAATTTTAAGCGACTTTATGTTAGACTCCCACAAACCTTCAAAATGGGGGCGGTATGGAGGCGAGAAATGCCATTCAATCCTTTCCTGAGCTGTATAATTCAGCACATCAGTTTTTCTGTTATTTTGGTTCAATAATTTATAAAATTCCTTAATTTGTTTGGCTGATCATATAAAATTTGTAGCATTGTCACAATAGATTGCCGAAGGCTTTCCTCATCTAGAAATAAAACGTTTTAAAGTTTCTATGAAGGCTTCGGCGGACAGCCATGTCACTGCCTCTAAGTGAACTGCCTTTGTATTCATGCAGATAAACATGCAAATATAACATTTAATCAATTTAGAATTACGGGTATATTTTTCTTTAATTAGCACCGGTCCTGCAAAATCTACTCCTGCGGAAGTAAAACATGGTACATATTGCTTTGTTCGAATGGGTGGTAAATTAAATCAAAAGAGTTAGGTTTATTCAAACTTGGTGTTAATTCTAAAATGAGTATCGGTATTTAGGTGATTTCGCAAAGTGTTTCAAAAACGTGTGCACAAAATTCTAACAATCATTATACATATATGACAAAACAAGTCAAAAATTATACCAACATTACTGAAAAATACAAGATTTAGAAAAACCAAACGAGTAATCAAATTATTGTTACGTTTCGGTTCCCTCGAAGATCGTTGCAAATGTATAACTCATCTTCGACCGTAAGGGTAAAATAAATTGGGTTTTGAGAAGGTGGTACGATGAACAAGTTCACCGAAGGTGGTACTCGCTCTAAGTTTGGTCGTGGCAGGACACACATGCAAAGTGTTACCGTCGTTATTTGGTGGAAGTGCAGCAGTGCTGATTTATGATGGTGGCTGAGGTGCTGTTTTCATGTTGTGTGATTTGCGTTGTTGTATTGTGGTAGCGAGTCTAAAGAATATTATTCAAATACTTTTGCTTTTACCACTGAGGAATACTACGGTAAAACCTTAGTGATTACAGTCGGCCCAAGTCCCGAAAGCGACGTTACACGGTAATTTTGCGATGGTGGATAGGTGAGACCCTCGGAGATGAGTTATCTATAAATGAGCGAGACCATCAAGTCGAACTTCCACCATCTCGGAATCAGGTTGTCTGTACGTCTCACGAGGACGGAGGGCGAATGCTTGAGTTTCTTATGAGGAAGTGAAAGCGAAATCTTGTAACCTTGCTCTTTGCTTTTTTTCCGACCGCCTTGCTAACGTATTGGCTTCTTATAAATTCAACACGTGCACCTACAGAAAGAATCCCCAACCAACCACTTTCTCGGAAGGGTGAAAATGGTCCTGCAATAATCTTTTCTTATTGCAAGAAATTGGCAATTAGATACGGCGGCGAGGTAGCGAGAATTATGAACTTTTATAGCTGTACAACGTCTGTTGTGATGTTGAAAGATGCAGTGCTTCAGATTATCGCTCCATCTCAAGTCAAAAAAAGAGTAAGTGTCAGCAAAGAGATCCTACTATGGCAAAAAAACGCAGAGATTACCGACACTTAGTTTTTCTGATCTAATATGGCCAGAGAACGATAGTACTCCAAGACCAAATAAGAAGTAATTTTTGTAACGACCAGGGACCTGTTCCAAGCTTAGAATTTTTCTAAAAGTTTTTGTGTACGCAAGCAAAATATCTTCAACCAAAATAAGACAAATTCCTACCCTTGGTTTATTTCTATAGATTCACGATAACTACCTTAAGGTTCAATCTCCGAGAACAAGGTTTTTTTGGAGTTAAACTGTAATATCCGGCTATGTAATCCACTCGTTGTTATTAGAGACGGATTATTTCTCAATGAATATTTCTACTTTCCTTTTGCCGTCATATCTCATGCAAGGCCCTTTCTGCTTCCTCCTTATTAATATGCACGGGCGATAGAGACAAAAAATCTTCAGGGCGCAGCATGTTCCAGTAGCTTTATGTACAATATAAAACAAGTAAGACTTTCATACTTGATTTGATGTTAATTTTTTATTTTGGCCATTGAGGTTACAAGGCATGATATGGCCCTGTGGATACAATCCCAAACTTGAAACAATCTTTTTCTTTTCCAGGCTGAAACTTACATTGCGTCGGTCCGTATGGCAGTAGTAATTATAGAAGGTCACCACTCGTTTACCCGAGCCGGTCAAGCCTTTTTGTTTGAAAATACAGTTATGGAATAACAAAATGAAAGGAAGCTGGTTTGGGATGTTTCCCAAGATGTGTGAATTTATCCAGAGTTACCCACCGAGAGAGAATCATAAAACGTACTGCTAAAGACAGTGAAGGATCATTTAAGGAACTTAAGCACTAATTTCCGCAAGTAAGTTTTCACAGAAGATGGTATTAAATTATGCAACTGGAATTGGGTCATAAATCAATTTAACAGTACACCTACCGGCCTTTTGCTGCAAGAAAAAGAACAACTGATAGATTTTTCTTCAAGTAACTGAGAAAAATAAAATTTTACTATTAAGTTTTTAACAAATTTCTGGACCGAACTGTCTTGCAATTATTCTGTTATTAAAGCAAAAACGCTTTGAATACTGTTACTTCTTACCTGTACGAGATTGGTTTTTTCTGTTGTAGTTGCTTTAAAATCTAAATATAAAAACAAATTTCAAATAGAAAAGAAGCTCAAAGTGAGTTTCTTGAATATAAAACCAAACCCGGACAGGCTGTGTACTTCAAAGCAGCACATATTAGTCGTTAGATCTTTGTCATAGAAGTGTATTGTATTGTATCCTTTGACGAATTCATATTACCAATGCAATCAATTCGGATAAATAAATAAGATACTTAAATAATTTTAATGTTTTTTACTTTTTTATAATTTAAAGGTACGACTAACCACCCCTTGAAGAGCCTCTACATTTGAAGAAACCAAAATTTCCCGGGGAGTAATTTGAAAGCCACAGGATTGATGTTTGACACCTTTTCAGCATGTGATAAATTTTACAAAACGTAAATTTGCTGCAAATAAATTCTTCCATTCCAATTTTCAGTGAGATTTGGCACTAGAGTATGTCACGTGAATAAAATGTAGTTGTGGATCTGTTTTTTGTATTTCGTCTATTATCAAACTTCTATTATTGGATATGATCGATATAACTAAAACTGTAAAGCAAGAGTAACAAAGAGGAAAGTATCTGATAATTATTTAACCAGATTTTACACAAAATATACAGTTCTCTAAATTTACACAAACTTACTTAACTGAAACAGTTTGGTCATCCTATTAGCATAAATACACCAGCTGGAAACCTGAAAACAAATAATTTTCCACAAGTTTCAGTTTCATTTTATGTATGCTGTATATCATGTAATAGACAGAAATAACGTTAAAATTACATTTACTGTATAACAGTTACACGTCCAACTTTTTAATAAATTTCATCAGACTAGAATATCCTTTTAATTAAACAATTACCACTAATGAAACATAAAACTGTAAATCCGTTATAGTCAAGAACAACAGAAATGCAACTGAAAGCTTTAGATGTCTGTCAAATATTAATGCATTTTAAAAATTCTCTTAAAACCTTTGTTAGGCAAGCGCAACAAAACAAATTGTTGCGTATAAAATGCAATTGGCACGTAATTTGCAGCATATAAAGTTAAAATGATTGTACCGTGAGTTTCCTGGCAGTCATAAAGCTCTGTATGCTACGTTAACATAAAACTTTACCTTCCATGTAATGCAGCGTAAGGCAAACTAAAATTAAAATTACTATCAATATCAAATGGTTTAAAAGTTAGTAGCAAAAATTATTCGAACTATACAAAAAAAATGAAGGAGTAGTTCTTTTTCAAATTTTGCAGAAAACTAATTCAAATCTATAAGTACAGGATCTAGAGTAATTATGAAAATCGAAAAAAAAACAAAAATGTTCTAAACTCTCCGCTAATAAGGAAAGTAATTAAGAAGTAAAAGCTTCAATCAGCGCTCCTGTCACTGACGGTTTTTCCAAATATAATCTTTCTAAAGTCTAGACGTGTAAGTCCATCCGATCTCCTCATTTTAGACACGAAGAACAAAACAAGTCATGACTAAACAATTCAAACATGATCATCGTTCGCTTTTTATAAACGCCTCTGAAACTTGTCTGAAAAGTTCAAATTATATCATTCGAAAACCTGTTAAATTGATCCAACAGGGAATTTATTTTTGTAGGTGGTTTGTAAAGAAAAAAGAAAATTCGCAGAATCCTTAGAAGTACAGTCGTATATTTTAAACGAATCGCTTTTTAAATATACAAATTCAACATAATTAACTCTCAAATTAAATATTTGAAAATAAGATGCTGAAAAACGGGTAATTAATCTCCGAACTTCTACGCATTCCTTTATTTTCCATAAAACCCATCTCATTTACCTACCTTTTAGATATCTAACATAAAATTTAAATCGTAAAGCAAAATATATAAAATAAATTTAATAATTTATATTTATTTCAAACGTGATAATTATTAATAAACTTGACGTTGCGTTGAAATTTAAAAATGCTGAACATCTTGACTTATACAAATTAGTTAATGTTAGTGACGTCTGTTACGACCAGAAGTTTATTATAATAAAGATAAAATCAGAAATATCAAACCAGATATAGAAACTCCACATAAAACTGAAAACTTTATGACACTTAAACATTTAAAAATTCACTTTGCAAGTTCAAATCCGAGTTGTATATTAACAATTTCCAACTTTTCCTTGAAGCTTTAAAATAAACTCGTACAGTTTTAATATGCGCTAGAGTCTAAAAATATGGATCGTTTTTGTCTGTTGTTCATTCACATAGCTTTTCTGGGTCACTAACATTATTAATGTGTTCAATGTTATTAACGTTACAAAATGACTTTATAGAGTCGCCTTTTTAGCAAACTCGTGAATTTATATAATGAATAACACCGGACGCTAATTGTTTCTGAACTTTGAAAGTTACATCATACGGGACAGGGAATAAAATGGAATTAAATCTGAAATGAAACAATCTACAGATTAAATATTTTAATAGAAATGACAATTTAAATTCAATGGAAACTCTAGAACAAAAAACTAGATAAAGCAATTAACAAAATTAAAAATCAGCTCACAATGGTTTGTTTTATTTATTAAACTTACGGAAAATGAATTGTTAGTAGTACAGTGTTCTAATAAATTTTATTGCTAATCATGACCACAATTAATAAACAATAAAAATAATAGAATTTCGTTTAAAAATAATTTTTCTTAGACACAGACCCGTAGAATTTTATTTAAAGTCGAAAATTATCTATCTTTTAAGTCAGACTAAATAAAAAAAATGTAACGATTGTTCTGCAACTATCTTTCAGGGACTCCGAATTTTATTTTCTTCCAGAACTTGGGGTCAATTTATTAAACCATATAATTACTTTAAAATTAAGTAATTTAAAACTGGAACTTGTTACGTTTATCCTAATGCAATCTTATGATAGACAAGACACTTCTTCATAAATTCTAAGCACAAAAAATTTTTTGTAATCGCTTAGAGACGCAACCTTCTTTTAATTTGATAAATGAAGCCAGCGCACCCTTCAGAACGAAAACTAAAATCGGAATTAACAGAATTTAGTATTACTGACTTTCATTGAAACTTTACCTAAAGCTTTCTTTGAGGTAATTCTAGTAATTTCTTCAGAAGTAAATTAAGTTACATAAATATTGACTTTAATAATTAACAATAGAAAAGTCAAAAAAGTCTGCAAAGGAAGCAGAACTAAATCAAAGCATACTAATTTCAATTAAAAGCCTATCAAAGTTACTAATCGGCTTTTATAGAATTATAGTAAAGCTCTAATTAAGACAATAGTTTAACCCAGATTAAGAGAGCCCCTTTTCCCTTCTCTGACCGTCAAATCAAATTCTCTCAGATTGAGAAACTACCACCTTCAATGGTAACCCAACCGACTTCCAACACAAGGTATTTTAAGTGTATAACATGAAAGGGATCCGGTCCTGGCGGGTGCGTATAAGTGCGGTAAACAATCGGCTCTTAATAAACCTCAAATATTTGGAAAACTTCGTGCAATATTATTTACCAAAAGAAGACACATACATAAGGTGGACAAAGTTGAACCTGGTAACAAACTTCAGAATTACAAAATAAAGTAAGAAAATTTACTAATAGTTTAATAGTAAAAGGAAATAGAAAGCAGCCGATTCACTGATACGAGGGCGACCTTCGACGAAATAGCTCTGATCGGGCTCTTAGCACGGTATATACAGGTAAATAGATAAGAATGCAGAACCGCATTAAGGACAAGAAAATTAGTAAATTACTGTTATAAACTGAAATAAAATATAGGGTCGGAGGAGGAAAAATTAGGTATGATCTTAAAGATGATAACAGAAATGAGAGAAGAACAGAGAGCATACATAAGAGAAATCCGCGAATTAAGAAAAGAAGTGTAAGTATTAAGAAAGTAAAAGGAAACACTAAAGAATGTTCAAGGAAAAAAAATTAAATAATGAAAGAGAAACTATAAATACATACTCAGTGACACTATAGAAAATATGAAAAGAGAAAAAAGAAAGAAAAAGTAGTACTAACAGGAATAGAAATGAACAATAAAAACTCGAAGAACCTGGCAAACAATATGAAAGAACTTATGCAAGGACACTTACAAATAAGAGTAAACATTAAAAATGTACGTAGAGTAGGACAGAAAACACATATTCTGGAACTAGCAAACATACAGGACAAAGAAATTATAATAAAGAATAAGCAAGCATTGAGAAACTATAGAGAATAACGTGTAAACGTTAATAATGATCTGCCTAAAGAGGAAAGAATGAAACAGAAACAATTGAGAATAAAAGCACAAGAGGAACAGAAACAAGGAAATAAAGTGACCAAGAACAGAAACACAGTAAACATTAATGCGTTGCATTGAATAAAATTACCTTCAGTTTCGATTTTAAAAATTCGAATAAGGCATTTTGAGATAACTTCTCTCTTCAAAAATTTATTCTTTTAAGAATTTATGTTCGTTCTGATCATAAAAACTGTCGCATTGCCCAATTTAGTGCAAGATGTATGGTCACATTTAGTCAGATAGCAAGCAGGTTAATGTGCAAGGCTTCTAACTGACTTTACCTCATGTCACCATTGTCGTCATTGGTGCTCCTTATAACACGCATTATTGAGGATCAATTAGATGCCTGATCAACCCCTTAGGGGTAGGAGAACTGTCATCTCCGACCAAGTTTTCGTCAGAGTCTCCCCAGCAGTTTGTCAAGTAAGAAAAGCGCATCTCGCGTTCGTGCTCGTAGTTTTTCGAATCAAGATCGTGGCCGTGTGACCCGATTTAGGCGTCCCGGGATCTTTCCAAGTGGTTAGAAAGCATCCGCTAAGGTTCTGTCTTTAACCTGAGTGAAATGTGCCGTGAATTCGTTCTGTCTTCGAATAGCGAATAACATGACAATTTTCCTGGATACACCAGATGTGTCATTTTTGTAGTAGTTTGTGAATGAATTTCGTATAACCAACGGAATAAATAAACTATCTGCGCATCGGAATCTTCAGATTCCAACTTTTCGACTCTCGTATCGTTTTCCGAGTAATCTTAAGGAAGCCTGTAGGGATACAGAATTCTCCCTGTGTATATTCAGGCCTCGTTAAGCCTTTAGCGAGAAATTGTACTGACTCGCATAGTAAAGACGAGAAAATTTTATCATCATTGAATATTCGCCTGCAACTTTGTATGTACGTGAAGAAGTCGCTGCGACACTGGGAGTATTTTGTGTTAAGTTTATAAGTGCCTTCAGCGTATAGTGATTATAGAAGTAGACCAACTCTTCGAAAATCCTTTGTTCTTTTCAAACGCAGACCAATGATCTTGAAGTAATCGTTGGTGGGTAATACCGATATTTCGAACAGATGTCGCTACGCTAGTGTCAGTGGCATGTGTAGATTTATTTATGGACATTATGAATTACTAGAAAGGCTACCATTGCATTTTCTGTTATTAAATTTCATTTTACCAAATTTATAATGGCATTGTATTAAATTAAAGAAGAGCATGTAAATCATTCACAAATATTCAAAGAAATCAAATTTATCACAATACATTTTAGATACATTATTGTTCTTGTACTCAAAGATCTATCTTCAATGGTTACATTTAAATAAATCAATAAATAAATTGGTTGTGTTTTCATATTTATTTTTTAGTAATTTATAAAAAAATTTATTTTGTTACTTATCTTTCTTATTTATATGTATTATGTCAAATTATTGTTTTTTATCAGCAATTACATTAATATTATTACTTTGTTTTTCAAGGACACATCTAAAATATTTATTTTATTATAACATTATCGTAGTTAATCGGAGGTAACAAAACTTTTATTCCTTACCTTTGTTTACATTGGGAAATTTAAAAAAATGCAAATGTTATTCGCCCGACATTCCTTCATGACACAAATGCTTTTACAACTCATAATTGTAGCAAATAAAAGTAACTCAGGTATAGGTCTAGTTCCACGTGTACGGCTCTGATCTAACCTCGCTCGGCCGCTGGCTCGGCGTTCGACCGTCGTGACATCTATTATAGAAACGCGAATCACCCTTCAACCTGCTGGTTTGTTTACGAGCTAGTTTCCCGCCTTTTTAAAAGTGGTTTTACTTCCATAATCACTATACGCTGGTGCCTTGTGCAGCCAAGTGCTGTGTGTAAGTGTTTGTGAATTGTGCCACAAACCTGGATACCTTTAGGATTAGTTCCTGTATTACGGTACATGATATTACCAAACAAATCGTATACATTGTGAGAGATCTAACGTTAGCAACCGTTGGTTGTCCTGTAGCCCTAAACTGGTTTCTCGCCAGTGTAGACTTTTTTGTATTCGTCACAATGTCTCCTTGTTATTATAGTTTAATAAATATTTTGTTGTAACGTCGCGGATGTCCGGTAATGTTTATCGAATTTTTAGCGCTTACCGGCTTTGCAAGACTAGTCTTCTCATATTATACCTGGTAAAGCTTTACTTCGAGAAGGAATTCGATAAATTTGGTCTGCATCTGTGCGAGGGCTTCACACAAGTGAAAAGCCTTGTAAAGAAATATTGTAAATTAACATCTTTCTGCAATAACGTAAAGTACATAGTTAAAACCTGTTATATTAACAATTTTGTCAGTTCGTGTTTAAAAGATTAATTGGATTCACAGCTAGTGTAATGACGTGGTGGTCGGATTAATAAATAATAACACAACACAGAATAAACAGTTTATTAACAAAGAACAAAGAAATAAAAACACTGTGTCTAAATAAACTCATTAAACAGTAGAAGCTATCATTTTTTTATTAACTTCAATAACTGTCAACTAACTACATCTAAAGCTTATTACATCTAAAATGCAAAACATAAAAATATGTCACAGCTAGATAAGAGAAAATCTAGAGGTGAACACCTTGATATTTTATGTTGTTTTGTCTTTTACATGTAATCCGACATTTAATATTCACGAACGAGTTTTGCTATCATCGTTTTGTTTATGCGGTCAAGAGTTCAGTATGTATGACGTCTGTCCGTTAGTTCGTAAATGTTAAACAGTCGGTCATGGCCAATGTTTATTGCGCACTTGCTCAATATATTTCCTCATTTATTTTTATGTGTGTTTACGTTAAACATTCCTTTTATGTTATGTAATCCAAGATTGCAGTAGTCTGTTTGATTGCGATGATTTACAAGTATGCTAATAGATCTTGTTGTTTTATATTCTCGTGTTTCCTTCAATAGTAGCGTACTAGTAAATTCTATTAGAGAATCAGCTGTTTTGGAACCAGCGGCCGACGACCTTCATCCTTATTATGAACGTAAGTATATTTGTTGTAAGCAGCACTATCTCGCTTCCTTGTGTTTGTTTGATGTTTAATCTTGTCGTTTTGAACCTGAGAAGTTTCTCGCGTAGTGACCTGGATAAAAAGATCAGCTGCAGGATCTCCTCTTCGAAATTAGGCCGAAGAAATTTTTTTGCAGCTGCCGCCCACTTGACCCCGAATTTTCTCAAGATTCTCGATCTTGTGCTACCGTCTACCGCCGGCTCTAGGCCCTCATAGCCCATGACTCGTTTCCTGCTATTAAAAGAGTTAGTCCTAAGTGGCATACCGGTTAGTATTGTGTTGCGTATATCGAAAGGACCACTAAACACGAAATTGCACGTAACAGACTTTATTATTAAAATTATTATACTTTGCTGTTTAATAAATATTTTTTCTTCTTTATTTTTCCTTTCCAGTCCCAGTTTACTCCAAATATATGATGACACTGACAGATTTTTTACTTTTAAGGTGTTTCCTTTACACCAGACGTCAATAGGTCTCTCCGGAATTTAAACACAATTTTTCTGCACTTTTTGCAGTTGATTTTAATTTATTTGATAGATAGAATGTTTGAGTATGACATACAAAATGCTCCAACTCGAATATACAGGAATATGTACAATTATGGGCTAACAAAATAAAAGATAATTAAAACTTTAGACAACAATGTGCTTTCAAATTTTATATCAGTAATATAATATAATAATAATAAGTTAACAATACTATTAATTTATTAAAAAATGTTTAAAAATTATTCCAACCTGTAGAAGAAGTATCCATAGTTTTAAACTATTAAACACACTAAAATTGTCCACCCAATGCGGTGGACAATATTATTGTTTTTATAACCTTTTTTTAAAACATTTCCACCAACATGAAAAGTCCGGGAATTTTAAATTATTACCTGAGTAACAATAGGTTATTTCTGCATTGGAAAAAGTTTAAATTTTTAGAATGTATCACTACTAAATAATTCTAGACGTTTACACAGCTAGACAATAATTTTTACCTCTGTGTAGGGGTGCTAGCTTAATCAACCCTATAATGCCTTTCAAATAAACGTTAAACTGAAATAAGAGGGCCAATAATTATTATTTAAAAAGCTTATTTCTGCACCTGAATAGACACTAGCTGTCCTTGAGCATTTTGTTTAGATTTATAGATTTGGGATTAATCTAATTTATTCTGTACAGTTTCAAAAGGTCAATAACTATGCAATTTACTCTACATCATCTGCGTTCGTAAATTTTCTTGAAAAATTGACGCTTTGATTATTTTGTACTTAATTTTGAATATTTTACTTCCTATCGAAGTTTGTTGTGGTAACAGTAATTTTTAAATTCAGCGGTGTCAAAATACTTGGAAAATATAATATACCTACTTAGTTGTTACCTATTAAAATCCATTGTTATGAAAATTCAGTAATTAGCCAACTTTTCCTTAATAAGTTATTTATGCTAGTAAATAACGATATATCTTTTTATTATTTTCAATATTTTTTTTTGTAAATATGTAATCCCTTTTTAGAAATTAAGTTTAACGTCTTTCTGCAACATAAAAATCACTTGGTTTAATGCCCCTTGATATTGTCTAAATTTTTAGTTTGGGAACATTAAATTTCTCGAGAATGTTTTTATAAAAATGTTTTCTTAATATTAAATTAGAATGCACTAGGGCTTGATATAGAATAAAATTTCCTGTAAACTTATATTTCTTAGATTTCATTTTTGTGATTCAGAGAATTTTATACTCTTATCTTTTGGTTTTATTACCCTTAAAACTATAAAGCAATCACCTTGTCTGGCATAGACAAGATTTATATTTCCTATAATTGCCGAGTGCAACGTTCAAATTTCTCGCTAAATCACCACACCCTTCTTGCATTATTTTGTTGGTTGTCCGATCATCCGATATATTGATCAACCAATTATCTGTTAGTTCCACCCCCTTGGGGGGTTGGAAGTTACTCTTTTCGTTTCAGCACTCAAGAGAGTTTATTTACCGCTATCGAAGCAGATGCAGGCGTCTTTCGTGTCTTTTCTTGTGAAAGTTTGAAACATAAAATTAATTTTATGTAGTAATAGTCACGTATCGGACTAATTTTCTGCTAAGGTGAAGTTATACCTGAATGAAAATATCGCAAATGAATTCTGTCTTCGTTAAACAATTGATAGACTTTTCCCCTGTATATTACGAATGCGTCTTTATTGTACTGTACCTCGAAAATGATAGCCAGCAGGCAGAAATTACCAAATAATTTCACAACAAACCCTCAAAAACTACCGTACCACTATTTATCTTATAATGTCTTAATATTTTTATCGAACTTTCTACGAGATTTGTACTACCTCGCTCTGTATAGATATTTTAAAAGTCAATTAAAATATCTTGTTACCTAACCTACGAGGAAGACGTCCATTTTTGTAAAGATTTATGTAGGAACTGTAAATTAAATCTTGTGTGAACCAATGCCGCAAGTTCGGTGTATGCTGTGCCCACAACTAAGTTCTCGTTGTATTGGATTAGTTTCCGTATGGTAAATAAACTTTATCTTTTTTTTTAAACCTTTTATGAACAAACATGGTTTATTCATACAATTTGTCAACCTAGATTCGTAATTTCTTGCGAGATATATCTGCAAACTATCTTTACGGCACCAACCACTTGGATAAAAGTGATCCGTCATAAAAATTACTTAATCACCGCTTCACATTGGTGAAGAGCCTCAGAACATCGTTTCATACTAGTGAAAAACCCGACAAACCGTTTCACAGTGGTGAAAGCCCTGTTTATATAGTTTAATTAATAAAAATATATTGTTTGCTGAATTGAACTTGCTCTTGTTTGACGATTTGTTTATATAAAATTTGGGATCCACAGTTAATTGCAAAACACACTCAGGCGATGAATTTAATTCAATTACCTCCATTATTTATATTTTTAACATTTTAATATTTATGCTTCTTTCATAAATGACCAATGAATCTTATTCTCATATTTGTGGACGATTCATTGTATGTATGTTTACCTTACTTTCATTTTACTACGGCTTCTTGTATTGCGCTGGATTGCTGAACCTTAGGTATGAATAAGCTTCATCCGGTCGCATTTACTGTGTCTATGTTTCTATCTGGTGTGGTTGTTTATTTGTTTATTGATGTTTATTTGTGTGTGTATACAAGTTGTCCAACAGTGTTACTTGGACTGCTGTAACCTGCTTTTATATTTTTTCAGCATTATGCCAATTATGTATTAACTTATTTCTATCTTTTATTGGGTTATGAGCATACTATTAAGTATTACAGGAATCAGCTGTCCCGGAATCCAGTGGCATGGACATTCTCATACGGATTCATTATCTTAATTTCTCATTGTGAAAGTAAGTATCTACATAAAGTACAGTACAATCTCCATTTTATTTAGCTGGGTGTCATTCGAACCTGCGGTTCGACCTTGCCTAACATCTCGCCTACCGACCTAAATACGGAGATCAGATGTGGGGTCTCCTGTATGAAACTAGATCACCGACATTCTACTACAGCTAGTGCCCTCTCAATATTGAAATTCCTAAGATTACAGTATTATTATTATCGTTTATCGCTTGCTGTAAGCTCTCTTAGGTCACGACCCGTCTTCGACTGTATAAAGGCTAGCATTACAGGTGGCGAATCGATTTTATTTATTGTTATACTACCGATGGGTCACCAATCCCAATTTTGTCCGTAACAACATTATGCCTTTACTTTCTTTAAAAAATGGTTCTTGACTACTAATATAGTAGGTAGAAAGTAAAGTTAAAAAAATTTCTTTTTAATTAACTTGATTAACTTATGGTTTTTGTTATAAGAACACAATTAACATCTTTTACAATATTATTGTATTATATTTAAATAAATTCATATTATATACAGAATAAGTAATAGTTATTTATATTAGCTTGGGCTGTTACATAACTTGTGCATTGTATTATTTGAACACAAGCTAAGATATCTGTTTGTTAACAGCTGGGTGATTAAATAAATAAACTTGTGTTTCTACAAATTCGAATTCTACGTCTTTTAGATTATTTTCATTTTGCCGCAGGTTCGTTATCAATTATAAAAATACATAATATGTAGTTCTTGTGCTTCTTTAAATATTCTATTTTTTATACTGTCAGTTACGGTTACAAAATCATTTAAAATATTAGTTATTACAAATTTTATCATTTGCCAAGATTTTTTGGATAATTATTGTAGTTTGTTGTTGAAAAGTATTACAGGGATTCAACAATTTTAACATCATTCATAGTTTTTAGCTAAGCAACTCCTTTATTTCTGATTTGCAGTAAGTGTTAATGTGATTACTGATTGTTGTCTATCTTACTTACTTAGTTAAATCATATACTGTAATGTTAAACTTTCCAAAATCGTTACAAAATGGGAAAGTTTTTTTACACACATTTCGTACCAACTTTGAATTGCCAGGTTTTATTTATTATTATTATTAGTCCTAATTGACGTTGTAGTAACAACATTTTCTAGAATGCTATGGAATGTACTGAAAATTTTCCAATCTTCTAGTGTAAAGTTTAATCTGCAAATAGAACCAGGTTCTAGAAGATTTGAGGAAGTTTTATATTCAGGAGTGTATAAAATTTAGCTACTGCAATCTAGTTATTCTTGAATATTTTACGACATCACTATTATAATGCAATACTCGAACTATTTGTGAACTAGTTTTCTCTAAGAAGTCAAGTTCTGATAAATAAAATATAGTGTAACACTAGTATTGAGTTGTAATGTAATACAATATTTAATAAAAAGTAGTTATTACTAGAGTAATTTTAAAAATTAGAAAAATTGTACTTGTTAACTTATTAACAAATAAATGGAAAAGGTAATATCTAAAGATAAATAATGTAGGAATTCACAATTCTCCGAATGCAATTTCATTTTTGCAGTTGACCATATAACGATGCATTGTTATAGAACAAAGAAATAAATTGTACAACTTACGCATAATTACGGTTTTAATTAATATTACTGACTTTGCATCTTTCAACGATAACGATATCTTTGACCTTCGCATCTAAAAGGAATGAATCATAATTAATATTTTATTAGTAACACACAAGAAAGTTTTATTGATTGTAAATTTTCAAAGCAAATGAAGAGATTTTGAATGTCCGCCTCCTGAAGAAATGACCCCAGTCGACTTTTCTAGGTTTTCAACATTTGACAATTGTTTGCCCATTTTTTGGAGATATTGAAGAATCACAATCACAAGAAAATCAAGATATAGTAGGTCTTGATGACAATGAGAATAAAGACATTTCCAAATGGTCTTCACTATCTGACCAGGAAGAAACATGCGCTTGTTCTGTAATAAGGTTTCTTGAAGGAAATTCAAATGTTGATTTAACACATTTGTTAGGAAAATTCAGAGATAATTCAATCTTCCATTAACGTGTTATTAACTTCTGTAATTAACAAAACATCTTTTTATTATTTTTAATATTTTTCTGTCAATACGTTATTTCCTTTAGAAATTAATTTTATCGTCCTTCTATAGCATAAAAGCCCTGGTTTAATGCCCCTTGACGTTATTAGATTTATGGCTTGGGAACAATACTCTCTTCTAGAATTCTCTTTTAAAAATATTGTCTCAATGCACTCCAGAGATACATTAGGGCTTGGCATAGAATTAAACTACCACTGAATTTGTATTTTTCAGATTTAATTTTCGCATTTCAAAAAATTTTGCATTCTTATCTTTTAGTTTTATGCTCAGCGTATTTATGGTCCTTTAAACTATAAAATCATCACTTTGTCTGGCCCGAACAAGATTAATTTTTCTACAGTTGCAAAGTGCAACGTTCGAATTTATAGTTAAATCACTTCCTTCTTGTATTACTTTATTGGTTCTTATGTCGTCATGTATGCCGACCATCCAATAATTTGTTAGACCCACCCTTTCGGGGGGTTGGAAATTAGGCATTCTGCAAAAGAACTCGAGAAAGTTCAACAAGAGTTATCGACGAAGCAACACGCGTTTTCCGTGTTCTTTATATGTGAAGTTTGGACTTAGAATAATTTCGCAAATTATCGAGTAGTTTAAGTGGTTGACTAATTTCTATTGAGATGATAATTTGCTGAGTGAAACTCTCGCTAATAATTTCTGTCATCGCTAAATATCCTATCTACAATTCCTGGAACGTACCAGAGGTGTCGCTATCGTAACGCATCTCTCAAAGATCTCGTTAGCCCTGTGGACCTACCAAACGAATTCACATCGAACTCTCAGTAAAGTACCGTATCGTCTTCCTCGTTATACCTGAACATTTTATCTAATTTCTACGAGATTTGTACTGCCTCGCTCTTGATAGATACTTAAAGACAACTCAAATATCTGTTTAAATCACAAACGTATGTGGAAGTCGTTCATTCTTACAAATTAATATATTAACCATAAGTTAAACTTTATGTAAACCAGTGCCGTAAGGTAAGTTTTTCTGTGCCAACAATTTGGATCTCTATTGGATTAGTGCAGTTATACGGTAAATAATGTTACCTTTTTCAATCTATCTTTTATGAAGGAGTAACGTGGACGCATATAACTTGTCAATGTACAGACGCAATTATTTGCGCATACGAGGGCGGTTCAATAAGTACCAGTGTTAGAAATGAAGACACAATTCTTTACAAAAATTTTTTTTTTATTTTTCAACATAGTCTCCTTTTAGAAATATACACTTCTCCCAACGTTCCTGCCATTTTTTTAACCCCTCCAAAAAATAGGATTTGTCGAACTCTCCAAAATACGCCTCTATCTCGGCGATGACTTCCTCGTTTGAGCTAAATTTTTTTCCCGCGAGACATTTCTTCATGTTAGGAAACAAGAAAAAGTCGCAAGGAGCCAGATAGGGTGAATACGGAGGGTGCGGCAGCAATTCATAACACAATTCATGCAGTTTGGCGGCGACAACTCCGGATGAATGTGCTGGTGCGTTATCGTGGTGAAACAGCACCTTCTTTTTCGCCAAATGCAGCCGTGTCTCCTTCCATTTTTTGTCGAAGCTGTCTAATAACTCACTGTAGTATTGTCCAGTGATCGTTCTTCCTTTTTCTAAAAAATCACCAAAAATCGTCGCCATGACCTTTCCGGCCGATGGAACCATCTTCGCCTTCTTTGGAGCAGATTCACCGGGAGAAATCCATTGTTTTGATTGTTGCTTAGTTTCTGGTGTGTAATGATGAATCCAGGTTTCATCAACGGTGACAACTCGACGCAAAAACGCCTTCGGAGTTCGTTTAAATTGCTCCAAACACTGCTTCGAAGTTAACAGCCGCATCCGCTTGTTGTCCACCGTTAGCAATCGCGGCACCCATCGCGCCGAGAATTTTTTCATCGCCAACTTATCAAGTAAAATATTAATTGCCGTTCCGGTCGACACACCTACGGCCTCTGCTACTTCACGCACTTTCGTTCGTCGATCAGCGAGAATCATGTCGTGGACTTTTTGAATGATTTCCTCGGTAACCACGTCTGCCGGGCGTCCTGGTCGCTCCTCATCAAAAACGGATGTTCGCCCACGTTTAAATTCGTTGAACCAATATCTAACTGTGGTCATAGATGGCGAAGTGTCCCCATAAACAGCATCCAACTTTGCTTTTATCTCCTCGCATTTTTTCCCATCCAAAAACAGAAAGCGAATTACCGAACGATACTGCTCTTTTTCCATCTTAGCTAAAATCACGTCTTACTCAAATGGCTGTCAAATCCAAACTAACCTATCAATCAGTCTGCAATTTGTTATACCGTCGTTTGATAGATGGCAGCACACGATGATAACACCAACTTCCCTCAGGAACGCCTTCTGTCGTCAAACACGGGTACTTACTGAACCGCCCTCGTACACTTGCATAATATCGCCTCGTTACCAGTCGCTGTGGATAAAAGTAACCTACAGCCAAAGATACTGAAACGTCGCTTCACAGTGGTAAAGAATTGTATGAGATCCTTTTACAGTAGTGAAAAGCTCGATGTCTCATTTCACAGTAGTGAAAAGCTTTATACTATTGTTTAGTTAATAGGAACCTGTTGTTTATCGATTTGTAACGTAAAGAACTTGTTCCGAGATATTATCAACCTTTTTTATTAGTTTGTGCATTTATGAACAAAATTTAGGAATTCAATTCTTGGCTTGATCGTTTATTTATGTTAGGTGCTGATAACGGAAATTCTTGTTATTTTATAACTTGGTCAAATCGTTCTTGTTCAACGATTTGTTTGAATAAATATCTGGTTCCAAAGTTAAATGTAAAACATTTGCAGGTGACGAACCCAGTTAGATTATTGCTACCGTTTATATTTTTCATGTTATATTATTCATGCTTCTTTCATAAATGACCGCAGAATTTATAATGTTTACGGATGACGCACTGTCTAAATGTACGTATTGTCCTCACGTTACCAGCGTTTTATGCAGCGTACTGGGTTGTTAATTGGTAAATATTAATAAACTTAATGCGGCCAGATTTATCTTGTGTGCACTTGTTCTTTGTGTATTTTTACTTGTTTATCTTGCATTTATATGTGCTTGTGCATAAGTTTTTCAAACAGGTAACCAGGACTGCTGTAACTTGTTTCCTGTATTTATTTAATAGTATACTAATAGATGTTATTAATTTAGCGTTTGGCTTTCGTTGTGTTATAAGCATGCTTATAGAGTATTTCAGGAATCAGCTGTTCCGGAACGGTGACGTTGACCTTCACCTTCGGACATATTATTGGCTTAATCCCTCATTGTAAAAGTATCCAAAAAGAGTGCAGTACAATCTCTATTTCGTTTATTTGTGTATCGCTCGAACCTGCCGTTCGACCTTGGCAGACATCTCGCGTACTGACCTAGATACGAAGATCAGCTGTAGGGTCTTAAATTCGAAATTAGGTCACCGTTTTCTACTGCAGCTAGCGTCATCTGGATTTCGAAATTCCTAAGATTCTGCATTATTATTACCCCCTACCGCCTGCTCTAAGCCTTCCTCGCCCACGACCCCTCTTAAACTGTAAAAAGACTAGCATTACAGGTGGCGTATCGATTTTAGAGATGGCTGCGATTTCAATGGGACACTAATTTCAGTTTTGTCCGTAATACATTATTACAGTTTAGAACAACAAATAGCAGATCTATTGTGTAACGATAAAAAGATGTTAGATTTGTCTTCGTCTTTTAAAATTTTTTTTATTTATGAAATTTTTGAAGAGCGATACTAATTTTGTTGTTTGTGATAGTAACATTGTATGTTTCCGAAAAGATGGAAGAAAATATCTTAAGAGGGGGGCAGGCTGGTTCATTTTCCGATGATGGAAGATGCCGTTTTGAATTTATGCGAGAATGTTGAACTTTTCATCTTTGGCAAATAATTTTTTCTGTGTAAGGCCTAAGAACATCTAAGGTAAATTCTCATTCATATTATTTGTATTCTCTTCTTATGCTTTCATAGTTAATCCCTATCAAGCTCTACAATTTCAGGTCAAATTTTTCAGGCCTCTTTGTCTTGCCGTCTCGTCTTGATCACGATTTTTTGCTTGCCATCTACACTTTCCCCTTTACATAAATCGGGAGTATTACGTGGCTAGTCGAGAAAGTTGCTGTCCAGCTTCTGTATATAGTAGCGGTTGGATACTGGGGAGTTTCCGTTCATCCCGACATCCTCAGGAGGGTCAGCTTGCCATCTAGTAGGTTTATCCGAAAACACATACAGCTTAAATCATTAACAATGCTCATTACGAAGAGAACCGTAAGTGTAATTAATTTCTACAGCGCGAAATATAATTAATTTATGTCTAAGTAGCAGTAAGGTTGCAACGCAACGTCATATTTGAGTTTAAGTGCACAATCTACCTTCATTGGTTTTGTGAACTGATGCATTAGTTAACAAAAATATTGTAAATGTAGACCAATAACAAACTTTATTAGTTAAACTAGTAAATGTTAAGTTTTTGATTAGGAGAAACTTAACTGAGCTACCGTAGCTTCACTACGTTGCCACCTTAATAACTTCAACTCCCGACTTTTATTTTTTTTGCATTAATTTATATTATGATTGCTGTAACTTTAATTTTATTGCTAATGTGAACAACGGTCTTGTTTGCATTTTTAGGATTCATGTGATACATTCAACTCCAACTAGTGATATTTTTAATACAATTTAAATTCGTATGTATATATTATGAGGATCCTCCGATATTTAGCATACCAATCTGTTATTAACCTGCCGACTTTATCATTGTAATTTTGTAGATAAATCGTGTATATATTTTTTTATAAGCTATTATTCATTAAATGTGTTTATCTATTATTTAAATATTATTTTGTTTTTGTGTGTTGTGTGTGTGTTATCCTTTCTCCCTTTTCCAATGTTTTGCAGAATTCTGACAATCCTAAAGTCGGTTAATGGAATATACCGGTTATTGGAATAATTCTCTTTTGCCCAAATGCTATTCCAATAAGCGGATTTTACCGTACTTATTTAGTCTGGAAGCTATCTGTATTGCTGTGTACCAAACAGAAGTATGATAGATGTTGATATCACGCAACTTTTGTTCGATACGTGGATGGAATCACATTCCATATAGGAGTGTCCTGGTTCAAAAAACACGTGTGTTATTTCGGAGATATTTAATACAGCATAGTAAAACATGTAAATTACGTTGATATTCCTGTTTTAGACCCCACAAGTACCTGGAAAAACATAATGAGGCTTCTCTGCCATTGTTTTAAGTAGTACCACAAACAGGACGATATTTCGAACGACCCCCTCTTGGCTATAGAGATTCATGCGACATTTAGCATTTCCCACAAGTAGTAGGTACATTAAGTACTGTCAAATTATAAACAGCATACCTGCGTTTATAAAATATTTTTTTATTGTTAGCTTTAGAAATGCAGCAAACGGCCTCAAAATCAAATTCCGATAACAAGCATTCCTTCTTTGCAGCCATATCTTTTATTTCATTTTTTGTAGATCTTGCTAATTGTTTTCTGTTGAAATGGCCCTCATGTTCTGCTTTTCGCTGGAGTCTCCCGTTTTCGGGTAAATTTGCATACAAAAAACATTTGTCGCACACGTCTTTACGCGATTGATAAAAGTCCAAGCAAAATTCTGATTTGAATATATTTCTGTAATACCAAATTTGTTTTAGACGTAACATCACTTTCGTTGCATTTCTGGAGATACAAGTCGTACATAGTTTGAATATTTAAGTTAGGACACAAATAATTTTTACCTGTGCCTTTTCAGCAGTAGTGGCTCGGAACGATTTTATGCGCTGCATTGTAATTTTTTTTTCAGTTTCAGGCTTTTTAATACAGAAAGTTTTTACCACGTTAAAGGTCATTTCTCTTAAGTACAGAATTTTGCGCAAAAGTTCCTGAAACAATCAGAGTCCCTAAAAAGAATAACTTACGTACTTGCACTCGTGTGTTGTTTTTAACTAAAAAGTACTTGTTCGTTTTTGATCTTCTCAAATTTTCTGCTGGCGTTCTTTTTACAGCTTTAGTATTGTGTGCCACTAGTGAACTTATATCCATCCTCTGTTTATCGGTATTCCCAATTGCCCAAAACGATTGAAATATGCTTTTCCTGTTTACCTGACTAAAAAACGTAATACATTTTTTTTTGGACAACGCGAACGTCGAGATTTTTTAGTGATCTGTCAGAAACTATTTTACCTCTTGACGATCTGTGTGCCTATTGTTCTTAAGTATATTTTTGGTCCATTTAGTAGGAATAGCTTCTCTGTTTTTCTTTTTCGTTGTCTGGACTTCCTCTGGTTTTACATTCTCATTATTTTCTGCCTCTAAGCTCGGACCTGTTGGTTCAGTCAACAAAGCAACTGTTCTGGTTATACTTTCACTTCCTGAAACGGTTTGTTTCTCATATTCAGATGAAGAAGAATGATAACTTGGCAAGCAGCTTTTATCATCGTTGTATGATGTTTTGGACAGGGAAGTTTTTTCGGTATTAAAATCAGTTTCTGAACCCACAGTTGCGGCAATTTCATATCTCTGTTCAGACATAAAACAGTAAATAAAATTTTGTAACAATTCTTAGTGAATGCTTTCTGTTTCAGAAGCAATAGGTCGATACTAATTGTAATAATCCTCTTGTAAGACAGTATTAACTTTTTTCGTTGCGCCTGTGCTATTTGCACTGGGATGTAGAGAAACAACTAAAGATAAATTCGAAAGTTTTCCGTCGTTACTTTCCAGCCATTGACAGTCCGTTAGCGATGACATAGCATTTTTTGGATACATGCAGTCTGAATAGCGATGCATTATTTCACTAATAACAATATTGCGAGTAATATACCTTACCTTTGTGCAACAACTGATTATCTTGTTCAAGAGACAGTATTTTCGCAGTTCTAGACAGCATTTTTGCAAAGACATTTAACAAACGTAAAATCTGATTATAAGCATGGCCACAAATATTGCACATACGTTGGTAGTTCTTAAGCCAATAAAAACGTAACTCACAATCAGCTGAAGAGAGTTACGTCCAAAAATAACTTGTTCTTTTAAGGGAAACATAAACTTATGTACGCATACGTTTCTTTTTCTGAGAGATACGCCTCACGCTATCTTGGAACACACTGCCTAAATAAATTACATTTATGTTTCTCTGCCTAGAACTGACATCAGCGAAGTGCAAAACCGACGTAACTCAAAAATTTAAAATTTGTAGACTTGTATTGCCTTAAGCCTTCGAGTGTACCTTACCTGAATGTCGAATCTGATGACAAATGTGATACCAATAGAAAGATTAGAAGAGAAAGGAGTCCATTGATAACAAATTTAAGTGACAAATAATTATGAGAGGTCGAAATTTAACATGGGGATCTATCGAAGCAGATTGCTTTCTACGGGAAACTTGCCGAAATATCAAATTTAGCCTTAACTTATGTAAACTTTTAATTTTTTACGTCACTCTATCCTTTACTAACGTCAATATTAAGTAGAAATACATAATTTTCCGCGTGTTTAATAATGGTAAACAACCTTAGAATAATTTGTTTGAATCTCATTAGTCTAATAGTAACTGTACTTAAAGTCCGAAAAATCCCTCACTGCTTTACCCTCTAAAAAAAAGCTGGAGTGGCTTGCTCAATTACGTAGAATAATCGCTTTTACCAATTACTGCATCTACTAAAAATCCAAAATACAATTATCGATGTACAATGTAACGATAGAAAGATCCTTGGAAGGGGATAACACGCAATAACCTTTACACAAGGTAGATTAATATGGATCCGATTGTGATTAACAAGGTAGAGGGAAATTTTAATTTTTTCATGTATCGATTTTCTAAAATTCGAGACAGCAGCTACGAATATTCATTCCTACGAACAATCTGTTGGAATTCATTACAGGGATCGGGTTAATTTAGATGAGTTGATTACCCGTGTGAAATACAACGACCTGTTTAGCCTAAGGGTTGATCTTGTTTAACATGATCGCTACGCTTTTCATATTATAGCAATATGTAATGCAGAAATCTGTAAAAAGAAAAACTTTTAGCAAATTAAACATAATTATAATTTGTTTAGTATATAACTGTAAACAGCACGAGATACAACCGGTTGTAAAATTAATTTAAAATAAAAAAGCAATTCATTTTTTGTCTTCTTACTTTTTATGATCGAATCTGTAACATTAGTAAGGTTATTAATTTTTTACGATATCTATTTTGAAAGTTTCGCTCATGGTTATATTTATTTCATCGTATACAATAAAGATGTCAATGTCTTCTCTATCTGTCACAAAAGAATATCCTGATATCCGTAATACCAGAATGAGTTATAAAAGTTTATTACCATCTAATGAATTGTACGACGGGAAAATATAGATGGCGACATCTTAACTACAATAATAGTGTTTGTAAATGAGATGCAAAGTTGCTTTTTTAACGTAACGTATACAATATTCGTGAATTTGATCGAGTCTAAATGAAAATCGGGCCGCCGGGTTGTCTGTTGTATTTATAACCCACTATTTCTGAATCTACTCAGTACGTTCGGCTACAACTAGAAAACGGTTTGCTTTTCTATATTATAATATCTATCGTTTTCTTATTTTAATCAGTTTTTTTTTCTTTAAATCTATCGGTTCGAATTTGAATTCTGTGGTCACATCGAATACCTTCTGTACAAGTTAATTAAAATCCGAATGTAAATGTTGGACACATGAAGAGGACGATGTTTACTCAAATTTAGACATTAATGATGATTGACATTTCTTAAACGTGGGTGGCTAATTTATTTTCCAGCAGTTTCTCCCTTTTGATTAATTAGCAGTGTAACAGTATATTTTACGTGTATTCAATGTTTACAAGTCCCTGATATGCATGTATCCAGTTATAATTGGAGAATTTGGCAGAAGAAATTGTGTTAAGGTAAAGAATTTCATAATTGTCGTTATTTTTAGATACAATTACTTTTAAATAGAGCTACTTGGATGTTATTTTTGCAATCTTTAAGCCCTGGACTTTTGTGTGATTTTCTAAACTAAACGAAACATTCTTTAAGTGCACACTGTTGTAATAGACAATCTAATTATAACATAATTTAGTGGTTTGAAATGTCGGCTAATGACTGTAAAATTAGTGATATTTTGTGTGTCTAAAGAAATTAAGGCAGTTACCAAAGAGGTAAGAATGTAATCAAGAATTTAATTACTTGAAGGACGAAGTAATTTGCAATTGCATATTCCAAATGCATTATTTGTTTACAAATTGTAGCCTTTTTTTCTCACATAATGTTGCTTAAAAAGAGTAAAACAGTAAAATTATAGGTTATGAGCTACACGCATTTCCTTTTTATGTCGTGTATAGTTGACAAACTAGCGTTACAGCAGCGAGCAATTTTCATGAAAGGTTATTTTAAATACAGGAGCCAGCGACAGTAACCTCCAAAAGCACATTAAAAAAAGTGATGATGGTGACGGAAGATTAACAAGAGGCGTTTCAGAAATAGTAGAGGTTACAAATAAATAGATCAATGGAGCGAGTGCAAAAGTACTGAAAAATTAATGTTGCTTCCTTTCATTATAACTGAGAAGATGTAAAGGTTTTTTTTTTATAATATTATTGTACTCATTTGTACTTGTAGTCTTTATGAATTATTGCTTACAAAATCTAAAATTATAACGTTAGAACAACTGACACAGTTGACAAATTGATCCGTGCAGACGTCGTATCTTGGTGTTTGGACAGTCTTAAAAGAGTTACTTAATGTGTTGGACAGACTTTTAGTAAATTGATGTTCTAAATAAAATTAGTATGACAACTCAAATAACTTTTGTAAAAGGCAATATCAAAGTTGTGTTCAGTTCGCCTACTTTTGAAAGTTTAGGTTCAAAGATATTAGAGGAATTAAATTAAATAAACGTCTACAATAAATAAATAACGTTTAGAGAACAAAATTGTCATTAATTCAACTTAAAATGTGGTTTATATAAAATATTTTCTTGCGGATTATCTTTATATTATGAGTGATATTTATGAAAAAATGACTGATGTGACTTAACACTTTTTACCTCATGTTTTAAGCACTCGCCCTGTAACTTAACACTGAGTCGTACTCATGATATAACACAATTTAAACACAACAGTAGTTTTTTACAGCTTTACGTATTTCTTCAAACAGCAAGTTAAGAATCCTTAACAATAGATTATCTTAATCAAAAATGCAAAAGACGCTGTCTTCTTCAGCTCTTTCAAAATGTCATAAGTTGTTATACAATTGGTGAAAAACTTTGGTGACCCAGTTCAACAGATTTTGTAGGTGGTTGTATTTTTTAGTACTTATCGATCTTGGAACGAGTTGTGGCAAATCTGAAGTATTAGAGGTTGCAATATTACGACGGTCCCTGTTGAAATTGACTTCGATGAAATCTTGGTCAAAATCTGTTTTGCTTGATCTCACTTGAAGGTCGACAACATTAGCTATTAGGAAAGGGTCGCTAGGGCTTGATTTTTTCCTTAATAAAAATGAAACTTCGTACAAACTTTTGAAAAGTTTGTAAAGTTTCCCATTTTCATATACTTATTACCGTATAAGACTTTTTCTTATTGTAGATTCGTACTAATTGCTGCCAGTCCCATGGTATCATAATTCTAAACTGACTTTCTTTTCTCCATTGTATTTTCACTAGATCGTGGCGTGAATCAGGTGTGTATGTTGCAGGGATACGATAAAAGCAGGATTTTGATCAAATCCCTAAGAGAGTTGATCAATTCACGGGAAATGTTAAAATGGCAACTCGATATGGTCATTTCCCTAAACAAATTTAGTAATTTGATCAAATCCCTAAACAGATTTAGTAAAATGACGGAAATAGCATGTCAGTACTTGTACAACACTGCTTCGCGCTTGTTACCACGCTCTTCTACCTCATGGTTCCCCTTCGGCACCGGTGCCGCCCAGCTCAGGCACACACAGTTGCACACAAACATTACGAGAGGAAGTTCGGACGCATTTTCATTAATTTTTTCGCAATTTCTACGTTCGCCAAGTGTACGCACATCCAAAGATGGCTTCGGATACAGGACAAAATCAGACTCAGACTGAATTTGTGTGTGAAGAACAGTTCAATGAAACTATCAGGACCTTTCTAGACGGGTAGCATGATAAAGGAAAACCGTTATGGACTTGCCAAAGGATAGAAGAAGCTATCACAGCCATTGAACAATTTAAATTAGCACTAGTACTAAAATTTCAACGAACAAAAAACAGTACTATTACGGAAAAAAATATGATCTTATAGAAGTAGGTACTAAAAAGTCTTTGATTTTGAAGAGAAAGCCTGACTCTAACCCAGTTGTGAAAATAGTGCTTACGGAAGAATATAATCACACAAAGGAATCGTCGTTAGCCCAATTGTGTCCAGCGACTTCAATCATTGTGGTCAAATTGATTTAGTTGACTTACCTAGTACATTATCAAGATCACGCGACAAAATTCAGCTCTCCGCGGCCGTTGACTTCGAAAAGAGCAACTGAAGTAACAATAGAACTATTAAAAATCTTTTTAGAAGTTGGTTGACTTCATATACAATACTACAAGTGACGACGGCCGTGAATTTATGGCTGCTCTAATACAAGAATTAACAACATGCAAAATTGCTAATGGTAGGCCTAGACATACAACAAGTCAAGGATTGGTTGAGCGATCAAATCAAGATGTCGAAGCTATGTTACGTGGTTGGCTAATTGACAATGACACAAAAAATTGGGCTATCAGTTGTTACTTTGTTCAATTTCAAAAGAATCCCTCTCTTCACTGTACCATTAAACGATTACCGTAAAAACTAATTACAAATTTAGAAAATGCAGACGTTTTGGTTGTGCAAACTATAAAAATAACAGACCATTACATACTTCAAATAAATAATGGTATTAATAATCAAAAGCTGAGCCAACAAAAAGCAGTGTTAGATAGACGACATTATTCATGTCATAAATTTTAAACTTACCTTTCGCAACAAAACTGGGATTACATTACAGAATTGCATTTCAACGACATAACAAAATTTCTCAATGACATAATTAAAAATGGCGTTAAAAATTTATTATTCGCTTACGCAAGTAGAAATGGTACACCAATGAACTTGACCAGGTACATAAACAACAAGATATATATAAATTAAATAATTAAATATATAAATTAGCTAAATTGACAAATAATGTAAACGACTGCAATGATTATAGAAATACAAAAAATTACTACAATCGTCTTATTAAATTAAGAAAAAATCAATATTACGAACAAGAAATTGATAAGGTAAGAGACAACTCGACAGAAATGTGGCGAAAACTAAAAACAATTATTAAAGGAAAAAAAGAAACTAATCTGTGCCAAATAGAATTTGAAAATGAAATTATTGACGATCCCAAATACATAGCTGACAAGTTCAATGCTTACTTTGTAGATAGTGTAAACCAAATTCATGAAAGTATCGGAGACGCCGATGAAGAATTCAATGTTGCGGGTATTGGGAATTCGTGCATACCGACATTTAAATTCCAACTAGTCAATATGGAACAACTAAGAAAAGTTATTAATACCATGAAAAATAAAACCAGCACAGACAACATAACAGTAAACGTCATTAAAGATGCTCTACCAGTAGTGGGGCAATTATTACTCTGAAAATCTAATAAATCGTTTACTTTAGGAAAGTTTCCTAACGTATGGAAAACTGCTACAGTAATTCCTATACCAAAAGTCGCAGATACTAGAAAATGTTCGGAATTTCGTCCAATTAATATGCTATCGACGTTCGAGAAAACATATTGTCAAAGAACAAATGCAAGATTATCTAGAAACCAATAAAATACTAATAGACTCTCAGTCTGGGTTTAGAAAGAGTCATTCATGTGAAACGGCGTTAAATTTAGTTATAGCAAATTGGAAATATCAAATAGAAAAAGATAGTAAAACTGCTGCCGTCTTTCTAGATCTTAAAAGAGCATTTGAGACCATAGACGGCAAATATTACTTAAGAAACTAGAAAAATACGGTATTAAAGGTTTAGAAAACGACTGGCTTAGAAATTATCTTACGGGAAGAAATCAAATTACTCGATATAAGGGAAGAAAATCCTCGTTGCGTAAATGCTGCCTAGGAGTACCGCAAGGATCAATTCTAGGTCCGCTTCTATTTATTTTGTATATGAATGATATTGCTTTAAACTTAAATCGGTGTGTCATAAATCTTTTTGCAGATGACGCGTTAATAACTACTCACGACACCGACATCAAAGTGGCAGTGACTAATATTAACAGTGAATTACAGATAATATCAAAGTGGTTAAAGCAAAATAAACTGAAACTAAATACAGATAAAACAAAAGCAATGATTATTTGCAATAAACCTATAAATGAACTGAGAAATAACATAATAATAGATGGTGTACAAATAGAATATGTGAATGAGATCAAATATTTAGGAATTGTTTTAGACAATAAGCTTAATAAACATATTGAATTCATCGTAAAAAAGATAGCTAAAAAATAGGATTTCTAAGTAGAATAAGTAATAAATTAAACGTTTGGGGTAGGATAACTGCATATAAAACTATTATAGCTCCACACTTTGATTATTGTGCAAGTATATTATTTCTAGCGAATGAGACGGACATACAGACTTTGCAAAAATTACAAAATCGCGCCATGTGAGTAATTTTATGTTGCAGTTATAAAACACGCATCTCCTTTATGCTAGATTCCTTACAATGGCTTAGCGTAAAACAACGCATTTATTTTAATACATTTTTGTTTATTTATAGATTACTAAACGACAAATTACCTATGCATATGAAAAAATGTTGAACTACAATAGAGAAATTCATAACTACAATACTAGAACAATAAATAACTTTCATTTACCTTTAAATACTAAATCTTGTTCCCAAAATAGCTTATATTATAAAGGGCTAAAATTATATAATGAAATGCCGGATGCAGCAAAAGGAGCAGAGAATATAACTAGATTTAGGAAAAAATGCTGTAAATATGTTAAGATACTTTGTAAATTAAATTAGTTTAAGTTAGGCATAGTGCATAACAAAATATAATATGCTCAGCAAGATATAATATTTAAGTTTTTGTACTGAAACATCATATGATGAATAAAGTTTCTACTGCAACTACTACTACTATTTGGAACAGAACCAAAAAAGAATTAGTCCGCTTGAGTCGTCTGATTAAGTTTCCCACATTCAAGAGCCTGGACGCCTCGTTGTCGACGTGTTGCTGAAGGCGGTGTTCATGTGCGATAGCATATTTTGCATTAATGAATATGACTGCTTCTACACCAAGGTCTCGGAGGAGGCATACCAGCGAGCATTTGCTATACGTCTTAGAGCTTTATTTTCAAATCGCTGTATTACATCAATGTTGCATTTTTCCGCACATCCCCATAATTGGACACCATACGTCCATACTGGTCACAGCATTTGTTTATGTAAGAGCAGCTCATTGTACATTGACAATCGGATTGGCGCTCTAGCAGTCAGTGCATGTTTCGGAATTTTATTTGCAGTTTTGATGTGCTCCTTTCATCGGAATTTGACATCAAGCGTTATACCGAGGTACTTTGCAGTATTGGTAGGTGATATCCTTCTGCCTTTAAGTAAAATAAATCGCCGTTGGATTTTATGGTTAGTATAGCTGATATAGTAGATTTGGTTTCATTGAGCTTGATTCGCCATTTGTGTGTTCAGGTGATAATATTATCAGCTGCTCGTTGCAGTTTTGTTGATGATTCCTCAATTGAGTTTCCTGTCGGCACCACTGTCGTTCGCAAATGTAGTAATTGTGCAATTTGTCGTTTTTGGGACTCATTAACATAAAGTAGGAAAAGAACGAGTCCCAGGACGCTACCCTGGAGCACACCGCCTCTTATTTCTTTTATTTTTGAATAGGCATCTTCGTGTTTAATGCGAAAGTTTTTTTTATTAGGTACGACTTAAGAAGTTGACAATCAGGAAGGATCGATTTTAATTATGTATCAGGCCGTCATGCCACACTCGGTCAAATGCTTATGCTATATCTAAGAAGATCGCAGAGCAGACTTTTTCATGTTCAAGAGTCCCATTATTAAAATTCGTGCTCAATGATTTCAAGTTGTGGAAATTTTTTGAAAATATAAAAGTAACACATAATCATTCCAGCATTTTGATTTTGGAACGGACAATTATCAGACTACGCTGCAATTTTCTTTAGCGTTGCAGGTAAGGTTATAATGTCTCCATATATTTCAAAAAGCAAGATGCCTTTTCACTGACGTCTCTTCCCTCAGTAGATTCATCTCCGTAAGCAATAAGTTTGCTTGTCTGTAGCATCATGAATAGTGTAAATGAAGGTTCAAAGTTTTAATGAATAAAACCTTTAGGCGTTTGTTAGAGCAGGTACGAGCAGGCATTTCTTAAGGTCTATTATAGCAACCTTCCTACTTGGGTTTTGCAAAGAAGGTTCTTTGTCAATTTTTTTAATATTGTACCTCTTAGAGGATTCTTGTGTTTATCGTAATCTCTTTGAAGTAGCTGCTTCTCTTCAGCGAACTTGCAATCTTATTTGGAAACTGTCATAAGTATCACAGGTATCATAGGTTTTTAAACAAATAATTAAATTCGAAATTGGAAATTTCAGAATGTAGCCATAACTTTGCTATTTCTTCTGGTGGTACATTTTGTTCACGACAATCGTCTACGTATAATTCGTACATCTTGTTTATACTAACTGCTATCGAGGTATTCTTAGCTGTATTTTCTCCTCTGTACTGAGATTCTTGAGCAGGGAACTTTGAAATGTGCTTGAGAATTTTATTCCGAACAAGATCTCTGATATTATTGCTTGGAGTATGTTTCCCTCTCAAGTCTTCAATGACAGTTCCTCTATAGGATGTTCTTTTTGAAAGAGCTGTATCTACGAATGTTTGAGAGATGCTCAAAGTATTAAGAAAAAAGGTCTTGCACGCTCTTTTTCTTCTGTCATTCTTTATAAACGTATAATACAAAAGAGAATGTCACTCCAGTTCTTTCACGTCTTCTTTTGATTGGATCTACTGCGATGCACCAGGCTACAAACTGTCGCTTCTAGTTAGTGTATATAGACGTTGTTTAAAATTACTCGAAAATGGTCTCACGATTGGCATCTGAGAAATTAGTGGAACATTTTAATTTACGGGCCTGTTTGCATTTATCTTTAGGTCTCCTTTCATTGACTGTTTTTTTGTTTCTTTAAACATATGATTTTTCAGTTGTGTTGTATTCATATTTAAAATGTACCGTCAGTAAAAATGTATACACCACCACTGATGCGTAACAATGATTCATACGACATGTAACCTTGCCCTTAATTACGCATGTATAATGTTTTTGTTTCTTAACTGTGACATAGATGTACATTTTTGTGAATAAAATGATATTCAATTCGACTTATTTTGTGGTATAAAGACACAACAAAGTTGGCGACGAGGTGAACATCGTTATAATAAAACTCCAGATCCTGCATAAGTACGTTATGTGTTTTATACGTCGTAAGTAGCTGCAAATTCAAGACAAAAAAAATCAAGACGTCATAAGAAGAATTCACAGCAATAAGGTACTGCATGATTACTTATTCCAATTTGAATACGCATGCAACCGATTTACCATTCTACGTACACGCGCACCAGACGCAATTACATTTATATCTTTGCGCATCTGCCTTTCAAGAAATCTAGTTCTTTTTCCATACTCTCAACTTCAAATAACCGATATGGATGCAAATCAATTTCAACTACTCATCCAAGCAATGAATAAAAACCAGCAAGATTTGATTGATCGTTTGCTTCCCGGAAGAACAGCAATATCAAATCCAGCTCCAACAGTAAATGCTGCATTATTGCCCCCGTTTGAAAATTTTGACAGCAAAAAAGAAAGTTTCAAATATCGACAACGATTTGAAAATTATCTTTGCATGAAAAATATTTTTGATGATAAAAATTATTGTGCACAGATGCTATTAAATTCTATCGGGTTTTCTAATTATAATATACTCGCAGCTCTTGTAGCACGAAAAATTCCAAACGAACTAGATTACGCAATATTAATTACATCATTGGAAAAGCATTTGTGTCCAAAACAAAATATACTGGTTGCACAACACAGATTTTTGTCAACGTATCAGATAGAATCACAATCAATTTCGGATTATATAGCAGCATTACGAGCAGATATTATAGCATGTGAATTTATATCACCCTGCGACTGTGCCATTTCAATTGCAAATGTATTTTTACGAGCCCAATTTATTAGAGGTATCCGTGACAATTCGATTCGTGAGCAACTTCTACAGTCTGACACGTCGGAATTTGACGAAATAACCGCAAAAGCCATCGCTCTTGAATCTTCAAAGATTGATAGTAGGGAAATTTCAAGAAACGAACCTGTTTTAAATAATTCAATTGCAAAAAACAATTCCATAAATAAAGTAGCAAAGAACCAACACCTTTCGAGAAGAAGTTTCCAGAGTTTCCAGAAGCAATCAAGGTTTCGATCAAAATCTAGATCCAGAATTGATTATAAAAAACTTGGTATAGAAAACCTGTGTTTTCGTTGCGGTCGCGATAATCATACAGCAAAAAATTGTCGAAGTTCAAATCTGAAGTGTAATTCTTGTAATAAGTCTGGACACATTGCAAAAGTATGCATTTCAACTCTTCTTCGGAAAAAGACTTCGAGTTCAGACGATACTAATAATATTACAGAATACCTACCTCGAAATAACATTAACCAAGTTATAGACATTTTTGCCCATCAGAATACAGCCGACGCAACCAAATTTTTTATAACGGTCCTTATTGAAGGCAAACCTCAGCGTTTTGAAGTAGATTCCGAAGCTGGATATACACTACTTCCACGGCGTGAATTCAATCGCTTGTGCCTAGATGTCAAAATTCAATCGACAAATATAGCATTTCGATCATACACTCGTGACGTGTTCCGGCCAGAAAGTCGTATAACAGTGCAAGCTCAGTACAATTCGTGTGCATCTACAGAAGAACTTTATATTGTACCAGATCAATTCGAGCCCCTTTTGGGAAGAGTAAGGATTCGACATTTGAAAATCAACCTTGCTACCATCGATGGTGTAGAAACCACCAATTCTGATGTCAATCAAGTTAAATTAATGAAGAATGCTGAAGACGTAATTCAAACTTTCCCGGAAGTGTTTGAAGAGAGAGTAGGGAAAATCCCAAACATAGTATGTTCGTTAAAGCTTCGTCAAGGTGTTAAATCATGTTATACGAAAGAACGTGATGTCCCATATGCATTGCGACAGAAAGTCGAACAAGAGCTTGATAACCTAGAGCGCAATGGTATTATTAGCAAGATATCAACAAGTGATTGGGGATCACCCTTAGTGGTCATTTCAAAACCAGATGGTAACGTACGCCTATGTGTTGACTATAAGGTTGGAGTAAACAGTAGATTGGTAGATTCAAATTATCCAATTCGACGAATCGACGATATTTTAAATAATCTTCGTAATTCCCGATATTTTTGCCGTCTTGATTTATACAAAGCTTACTTGCATCTACAAGTAGATGAAGAAAGTGCAGTAATACAAACAATTACCACTCACCGCGGAACATACAAGATGAATCGACTATCCTTTGGAATTAAAACTGCACCAGCAGACTTCAATAGAATTCTAGATCAGATATTGAATGATCTCCCGAAAACCCTGTCTTATTTCGACGACATCATTGTTCACAGGGAAACATTAGAAGAATGTTCAAAAAACCTAAATGCATGCCTTCAACGATTACGTGATTTTGACCTGCATGTGAATCGTCGAAAACGTGAATTTTTTGCTACAAAAACTGAATACCTAGGACATGTTATTGAATACAATAAGATTTCGAAATTGCAAAATAAAATTAAGGCAATTACGGAAATGGCTAGACCAAGAAACACAGATAATCTACGAAGGTTCCTAGGAATGGTAACTTATTATGCACGATTTATTCCGGATCTTTCAACCAAGACATATCCTCTTCGAATGTTGCTGAAAAAACAAGCACACTTCAAATGGACTGCAACCTGCGAAGCAGCTTTTATAAAATTAAAGAATGAAATTTCAAGTGACCAGGTGCTTACTCCATATAACCCAAAATTGCCACTTGTAGTAGCATGTGATGCAAGCCCAGTAGGAATAGCTGAAGTACTATCTCATGTTATCAATGGTGTCGAAGGACCCATTGCCTTCGCTTCTCGATCTCTTACTGATACGGAGAAAAAGTACAGTCAGCTGGACAAAGAAGCCTTAGCCATAATGTTCTCCGTCCATCATTTTTTCGTTTATATCTTTGGAAGAAGATTTCAACTCGTCACAGACAATAGACCACTTACAAGAATTCTACATCCAGATTCAAAGATTCCAGCCATGACTTCAGCACGCTTACTTCGATATGCATCTTTTCTTCAAGAATTCGACTACGAAGTAAAGCACAGAAGAGCTGAAGATCACGTAAATGTGGATTGCCTTTCCCGAGCACCGAATCCAGATAATAATTCTACGGAACAACTGTTAGACAATAAAGTCTCAACGTTATGTGATCAAATCATTAACCAGATTACAACAGACGTCGTTACGCAAGAAAAATTAATAGAAGAATCCCTCAATGACGAAGAACTGTCTCAGATCAAAGAAGAGCTAAATTCGTCCGTAAATCTAGGTTCGCAATACACGATTCAAAACGAGCTGATTTTCCGAAATCACCGACTAGTAATTCCAAAAAGCTTACGCCCAATAGTGTTGAAAGAATTACATCACACTCATGTAGGCATCGTAAAAATGAAACAATTTTACTCGATGATGGATTTAATATTAAGCGCCACATTAATCAAATTCGAAGAACCGAAGTGCAAAAGAAGCAAAAGAAACGGGTATCATTTTCCGAAGATGTACCGAAGCACGTCCCAACTTTATATTTTGACGTTCCACCAGAATTGATGATGATGGTTCCATACACTCCAGACAGAGTTGGTAATCAAGACGTCATCGCAGACCCTGAAGAACAACCTGCCATAGAAAATGAAGAGACTCCGCCTGCAGAGGTTCGACGTTCTGAGCGACCCAGGCGACAACCAACTTACCTTAGTGATTATGTTCAATAATTTATCGTTTTTTTATTATTCTTTTTTTTAAAGATTGTCATGTTACTATGTTTCAAATGTTAAGTTTACATTTAATATTTCATATATAGTTACCGGTATGTGTTTAAGTTAAATATTATACTACATTCGAATACTTTTTGTGGGCGGGATGATTGTTGCATTCATATTTAAAATGTACCGTCAGTAAAAATGTATGCACCACCACTGATGCGTAACAATGATTCATACGACATGTAACCTTGCCCTTAATTACGCATGTATAATGTTTTTGTATCTTAACTGTGACATAGATGTACATTGTTGTGAATAAAATGATATTCAATTCGACTTATTTTGTGGTATAAAGACACAACAAGTTGCTAGATTCTTTTTATTGTCAATTAATTTCCATTTTTCCACATTTATTTTGCGTTTTCGACCTTTCAGTTCCTTTACTTCATCGTCTTCTACGACATTGTCAAGATTTTTATCAGAACCAGCATTACTTGCTTTGTTTTCTTCATTTTGTTTCCTTTACTCGAAACTAGTTCGGCTATCGTTGAATTTAGTAACAGGTTACACACCCGTTGAATGATACATTTCTAGATATTTAATTAACTAAATTGAAGTTTTATGCGAGCACATATGACCAATCGAATCGGCGGCACTAACAGAAAGTCCAAAACTAAGGAAATGGTCCTTTTCAAATTTCTGTTTTAACCTGCATGGTATCTTAATGAAAGTTTAGATATTGGTCTAAATGAAGGAGCTTAACCCTTTCGTACCTAGTATGTCTGCTTGAGTGGTTATATACCAAAATTTGATTGGGGTCGGGTTAAAGATTCTACAATGTATCACCGGCCTTAAGAGAAACGATATGTCGTACTGTTAGTAATATTCTATATTTATCTGCTGATTAATTTTCAGTAAATTGCCATCTAGCAGTAATATAAAAAGTGCCAATGCTCGTGTATGCTGGCTGTACTGTACAACTTGTAAGATTTCATCCCCATCTAATACCTAACGTGTCTTAACCGTTCGCTCTGCGATGTTTCACTAGATAGCCGTATTTTTCTATAATTCCTCTGAGGAATAATAATAAAGTCATAAGTTGTACTTATGCTGCAACGGTAGTAGGTAACTGCACTCAGTTTTATTGCGTACATTTTTAAACAGAATTTCCACATTCAATCATCATTAAATTTGTGACCTGGCACACTGACCTTTCATGTTTATGGTAGGAACAAAGAGACTGCATCAAAAACACTTGCAGCGGAAACCAAGATCGAACCTACTTTGCCTACGAACGATAGTAATTGTAGGAAATCGTATTCTTCAAGGTTTCGGCAACATATTGTGGAAGCGACGAACGCTAATACTTATGACTTACGATCCATTTTACAATCGGTTGTCTATTCCTGTTTTAAACTTTAACGTTTGGAAATTTCCGAACGCTGACACCTGATTCACGTAAGGCGATACGAGCAGTCAAAATGTCATTAAAAAAAATTTATGCAACTCAATTCTGTATATGAGAAGCAGTTGGGCTTAAGTCCACTTTTGAAAAATTTACAGGAGGACGAAACAACTGCAAAAGGTACAATTTCATATTGTGACCACAAATCTTATCCAATCAACTTACAATTTTGTTTACACGTCTTTCAGATATTTCTTGTGGGTTTCTCTCAATAAAATTTGTTCAGAGTTTATTAATATGAAAGAAAAAAAAAACAATTTCAAACACATGCACGACAACAGCCTTAATGCTTCTAACCTTTACTGCTTAATACAAAGATACACATTTAAAATTTAATAAGTAAGTAGTATTCGTAATACAAATTCCCAAAAATGTGTAAAATATTTTGGCTTATTTAATATTAAATACGTTACATACAAATTTAAACAAATTAGCCTTATAAAATTATTATTATTTAAAGGTATATTATAAGGAGTTTTATCGGGTTCGTCTTCAAGCTCGTCAGACGCTGTGGCTGAATACCTTAGAGATTTGTAGGGTTGGAAAGATTTGTCAACTCATTCTAGGAGTTCCAGTAGGTGATGATATTTAGCGGCTTTAATTGGTATTATGTTATTTCGAATAGCTAGAAAGTTTCTGGGAAAAATGTAAAGATAACCTTACTTTTAGCTTAAAATTAACTGAATGAAACCCTTCTTTTTTAAATGTAGTTTTGTAGTATAAAATACCTTGATCAGTTCTCCTTACTTGGGCCCAAACTAGCAGAGACCGATAAAATTGTTCTCCATTCGTATTTTTCTTTCTAGAGACCAATGGAGTTTCACTACTTTTCAACAAACTGCTAACGTCTTTGAAACCTTCTATGTTCATTGAGGAAACAATGATTGGATTTTTATTACCGCAGGTGCTGATAAATTGTGCCCAGTCTCGAGGAACAATTTCTAGAGTCTTAAGCCTTCTTTTTTCCTTTCAGTTATTGCATGGACCGCTTGCATGTGGGTGTGGCCTTTAAGCAGGTACTTACGATTTATGATTTTTAAAGTGAGAATTTTATTCAGTAACCACATATATACGCAGGAATTATCATTTTATTCCTATTTGCAGCTGTCCAATCATACCGAAAGTTCTTCAACTTTTTTGTCTAAGTCTTCCAAAGCCCATTTCATGGCGAGGATATCTCATTTCCACCTCTCACACCCTGCGTTTCAACTCAAACCATGCAATAAAACTGCTCGGTAGTGTCACAATGAATTGGTAAATTGAAAGTTCAGAGTTTTCGAGGATAAAATAAACGTGAGTTATTTAAACAAGGTGTAATAGATAAAGCTTTTTGTAAATCTAGCATAGCCACCATTTTTTTGACATTGCTCTTCTTTGCTGCTTCCTTATCTCGGTTTTTTAGTTCGTATCTAAAGTCTGCCTCTTGGTGATGTTTCTCTGTCGCTTTTTAATATTTTCTTTTTTAGTTTCCGAAGTACTTTCTCTTAAGATTTTAATACAATGATTACAATCATCGCACGTGCCGGTGGATGGTTGATAAAAATTGAGATTGAATTCTTTATTAAATACTTTCCTGTAAAGCCATTTTTTGCTATCATATCTTCATGTCTGTTATTTTCGCTGCATTTTGCTGTGTAAAGTTTATACATAATACAAATGTTTAATTCTGGACTCAAATATAGTCTCTTAGTTTTTTCTCTGCAATATTGTGACTGATAAAAAGGAAATGAAGAAATGTGTGATACCACAGATAATCTGACTTCTTCGGGTAATTTATTTTTAGGAAAGTGTTTTCCTCTTTTATCTGGTGCAACAAGCCCAATTTCTTTTTACTTGCCTAAGGCTATACGTACACATTTTTCAGTTATACCTAGTGTGTCTAAATACATAACTTAACATACAACGATCTTGTTTTCAGAAGTTTGTAGATGACAAATCTTACTCTTTGTTCGTTTACCGGTTTAATTATTGTTTCGTAATTATATTTTTCCAAAAGTCTCTAATATATTTAGTTGTTTATCTTCCGAAATTTTTTCACCACACTGTTTTGGACAAGAGCAAAACAATTTTAGTTTCTTGCCTTCGTTTATTTTATTTTTCTTAACCACAAAATATGTGTAAAAAGAACTTTTTAATCAAGCGCTCTTTGCTACATTTCTCTCATTTCATTTCTTACTCTTTTTTCTCATTGGTTAGGTTTTGCTTGTCAGGACTCAAGGTTTCTTCAGTGCTAGATGTTGTATTTGTAGTCGGCGGTACTTTATTTTTAACAAATGAATAAATGTCATTTTAAAAAAGCACAATTGACATAGAAAATTTTTAACAAATCTTGCCTGAAAATATATTAAAATATATTAAAGTGTTTGAAAATGTAGCCTGCGAAATCTTTACATACAGAGTCGCTAAAGTCCCGTCTACATTTGTATACTGATAATAGAACAGAAATGTTTGTTAAGAAGCATAGAGGCGTAAGTGGGACTTACGTTTTTATGTTGCTAACAGACTTGCACCTTTTTAATTTTATGTAGTTTTTTTTATTATTGAATCTGGGACTTCCTTCTTTCTACTATAAACGAGAGAGTATTTTAAGTCCAAAAATAATTTAAACCACCCAACTGCTTATCACATACAGAATTATGATGTATGCTCTTACCTAACCTAACCTAAACGTTACGAAAACTCTTTTAAAGTAGAGAGAAGTTGTTCCACCAGTTGTCGAACATCCTGTATTTATTCTTTTCTGCGTAAAGGTTAACTAATTATTTTCCATCTTCACTTTGTAATGATATGAAATAAGCAATGCAAGAACCTTATTAAATTTGTTCACGATGTGCAGAAAATCACAAAAGGTGCTATGTGAATCAGGTCAGCTATAATTTGTGCAAATTGCAATTATGCTTCAGAAACTCTAAAATTAAAAGTTAGAAACTATACTCCTGTATCTACTGACAAAAACTGTAACTGGTATACAAGAATATTGTTAGTCAAATAAAAAATAAAATTGACTATGGATGTAACAGTATAGAAAATATGCCGCCATCAAAGAAAATGCATTTAGTGTACTTAAACATTCAAAGTTTATTATCTCATAGAACACAACTAAAATTGACTATTAAGAAACTAAAACTCAATATAATTTGTTTATCGGAAACATAATATTGCAGAGGATATAACTAATAAGGGAACGCATATAAACGCCTCTTATTATTTAGATTCAATTAGTCGTCATACACGCCGAGTAACAATTTATGTAAAAAACGAGTCTCAACATAAATTAATAGTAAATGCAAAAAATTGTTATGAATGTATGGATACTAACTAATAAGACAAATTTTTTATATATTCACTTGCTATCATTCTCCAAATTCTAGTCGTATTAAATTTTTATTAAAAACATTAATTGAATTTTATAATAAAGAATGTTCAGAAATCCAAATAATATAATTAAATTTTAAAACAGTTATAAAATGTTTAATTTAAATCTCCAAAAGAAGCAACATTTAATAAGTTAACTCTTATCACTCGAGGCATTCGTTTCTCCGCACAAAACAAGTTTAATATAATTTTTTAAAATTCTAAAAATGAAAATAAAATTTCTTAAAGCCAAAAATCTCATAATTATAACATCAATAAATATGAAAGAGAAACTTATTAAATGTTAACCCAGGGTGCAATAAACAGACTTACCACGAAGATTCTGCCCCCAGAAGTTACATGGCTGTAATTTGAATGAGATGAATCTGTAACAAACCTCGCGAAACAAAACCCCTCTTAATCCACGCTTCCTAAGTCTTTTTCAATTACTTTAAAATCACAAACAAAATAAAGTTTTGTGAAAAAAAAACTGTTAAATCAAGTAAGAAATTTCGAAAAAATTAATCTAAGTGAAATAAAACCAAATTATCAAATGTAATACAATATAAAATAGGTTAAATTAAATAATATATAGATATATTTCAAATGGTTTACGACAATGATGATAGAAGTAGAACGAGCTTCAAGATGTCCACCATATGTGCAGACAATCAATTCTTCACGAATCGACCAGAAGTTCCCAATCGAATTGGAGAAAAAAAATCTCGAACCACATGTTAGAACAGAAAAAGAATCCCTCACAGCTTTACACCCCACAATAATATCTTGCAGCGATAATGAAATCTCTAATTTAAAAAACCAACAATGAGACATAATAAAACACAAAACAAACCCACTTACTCTTGCTTGATTGAGGATTGTCACCCCTGGTCATATATAACAGCAACGAAACCGTCTACATCGAGTTTTTCGCTCTACTAAAGTCTTACCTGCGCGGAACAAACTATAACTCCTACAACGCGATCTCAACAGGATTCCGGAATTCAAAATTAAATTCTTTAAACAATAATCAAAAGAAGGCTTGAGGATGAAAAGTTCTGATAAACAACAATTAGATTAAGCAGCAATATAAAGATAACAATCGATAAGACCCAACATCTTATGAGAACATTATTGTAAATAGTCCAGTCAACGAAGGGGTTATAAAGGACATGGAAAGGGGGAGAATTCTTCTCTTGAGGAATGTGTTGGGGGTAGTTGGGAAGCAAAGATACTAAAAGTCCCCGTTCCTAGCCTTGCCGCTCCAGGGGCGAGGGGAGTGGAAAAGTGCCTCTTTCCGGTTTCTTGCTTATAACTCGGAAACGGTGCGTCGTACGGTAAGATGTATTCCCTACAAAATAAAAAATAATTAAATTTCTTACAAGACTGTCTATATTAATCTTCTTTCTATGTGTTATAGTTTGCGAGATATTTGCCAGCGAAGATCGATAATTTTTGAAAAATTTGTTTTGCCTTACATTTTTCGTCATACTTGTTTTTCTAACTTCTCAGCCTCATGTTTTACAGAAAAGTTGCCCGACAGAAAGTTGTAGAGCATTGAATCTTCTTTAGAAATATGTAATGGTTACTAATTTATCTTCTACAGGCCAGAAGTTACAACAATTTGAAGTTTTTGGATACATTTCGTGATTTCTCAAGAAAAGTCAATGAATGCCCAAAAGGGGGTTGTAGAGAAATTCTTCTTTTGAGGGGTATGTTGCGGGTAGTAAGGAGGCAAAGATACTAAAAGTCCCCGTACCTAGCCCTGCCGCTATAGGAGGGGGAGTGGAGAGGTCCCTTTTGTCGGTGTTTTGCTTATAACTCGGCGATGGTGCGTTGCACGGTAAAAAGTATTCCTTACAAAATACAAGATACTTAAATTTCCTACAAGAATGTTTATACCTATTTTCTTCTTATGTGTTATAGTTTCCGAGATATTTGCCAGCGTAAATCAATAATTTTTGAAAAACTTTTTCGTCGAAGTTGTCCTTCTAACTTCTCAACCTTATGATTTCAGAAAAGTCGTCACACAGGAAGTTGTAGAGCATTACATTTCCTTCTGAAACAGATATATTGACTAATTTATCTTCTACGGGTCAGAAGTTGCAGCAAATTGAAATTTTCGAATAAATTTCGTAATTTCTATACTATACTTTTGTTATTATCGTTATTTATGTGTTAAGAAACTAGAATTTGCCAAGGATAGGTAAGATGTTTCTTTAAACTCCAGTTTATTAATACATAAATAACGATGATACCGAAAGTATAGTTTTCTTGAAATATTACGAAATTTATCCGAAAACTTGCTGTAACTTCTAACCTGTCGAAGATAAATTAGTAAATATACATAATTCGAAAGGAAATGTAACGCTCTACGACTTCCTGTCTGACAACTTTTCCGAAAACATAAGGTTGAGGAGTTAGAAAGACAACTTCGACGAAAAAGTTTTTCAAAAATTATCGATTTACGCTGGCGAATATCTAGGAAACTATAACACATAGAAAGAAAATGGGTATAAACATTCTTGTAGGAAATTTAATTATCTTGTATTTTATAAGGAATACTTTTTACCGTGCGACGCACCATCTCCGAGTTATAGGCGAAAAACCGACAAAAGGGACCTTTCCACCCCTCCCTTAAAGCGGCAGGGCTAGGGGCGGTATCTTTGCATCCTTACTACCCGCAACATATTTCTCAAGAGAAAAGTTCCTCTACAACGTCCTTTTAGGCATTCATTGACTTTTCTTGAGAAATCACGAAATGTATCCAAAAACTTCAAATTACTGTAACCTCTGACCTGTAGAAGATAAATTGGTAACTATTACATATTTCTAAAGAGGACTGAATGCTCCACAACTTTTTGTCTGACGACTTTTCTGTAAAACATAAGGCTGGGGAGTTAGAAGGACAAGTTTGACGAAAAATCTGAGGCAAAAGAAAGTTTTCGAAAAGTATCGATTTTCGCTGGCAAATATTTCGGAAACTACAACACATAGAAAGAAAATAAAAATAGACAATCTTGTAGGAAATTTAATTATTTTTTATTTTGTAGAGAATACGTCTTACCGTACGACATTTTCTAAAGGTAGTTCATGTGTAGGTGATCTTTTGTTTGTGGTTTAGCCAAAATTATTTGAGGCTTGTATTTCTATACCATCTAATTTGTAAAGCTTATTTGGTCTCATTTAACTTCAAAATTGTAATTTTAGTCCAGTCAATGAATGCCCAA
>VTPC01000410.1:161247-195140 GCA_011009095.1 Ignelater luminosus
TTTCTTATCACAATCAGGGCACAATACATTTTCTTCATCAAGAACCTTAACATTTAAGCGTTCTACACATTTAGGATGGATGATCACACCACAAACTTTACACTTAGGACCATTAACTGCTTTACTTTTGAAGTATAAACAAATGCGACCTTTCTCCGGTGCCATCTTGACATCAGACACATTGTACATCACTTATGCCCTTTTTGAAAAAAATGCCCTATTCTTCTGATTATGTTCTCAAAGAGAGAACCCCAAAATAATAAAAAACAAATTTTTTTCATTACACAATTTCTACCCGGTACGAAATACATCGTACTGTAATTACTGTAATTTTTTGAAATAAAGATTCCAGCTACGTGAGTTTTTCGACTAGCATTACGTTACGGAAGGTACTCTATGCAAACCTTCTCTTACCTCGAATGCATTTAGTTCCTACATTCAGTTATTTAGTGTATTACATTGTAAATTAAGAAAAAAGCATTTTATCTTATTTATTTCAGTTTTATTACAGTTTTACAGATTTTGTTTTTCAGCTTTAAATTTAAACTAACAGATTTACAGACTAACACAGCGACGACGTCCATCGTGATTTAATAATTGCAACTAGGTAATAGAGTAAAGAAGCAACTAACTTCTAGTCATAACCGTGATAGAACAAATATACGTTTGCAGGTTTTTTTAGACAGAGTACAGAATTATTGTCAAACCACGGATATCAAAGCACAGTATACTGCTAAAGATTCAATAATCTCACTACCAGTTGGGGTCCAGATGTATGTTTGTTCTATCACAATTATGACTTGAAGCTAGCTGCTTCTTTACTCTATTGCTTTTGATAAATAGCACCTATATTCAAATGTTATTTTTATCAGCAATAAAATTTCTAAAAACGTGGGTTTCCTAAACATCTTATCCTTGATAATCCGAGTAACCGCGTCCTGTGTAAAACTAGTTTTTTTGCATAGGACGAAAACACTAATTATTATTCATTAAACTACTTCCCAGCTTTTTGCGAATAGTATTTCCTTTTTATTGATCAATTGTTTATTATTTTAGTCTAAATGACATTTAATAAAATCTTTGAGGTGTCTTAATTACCATTCCAAGCCTAGTCATTTCTTTGATCCGCTGCTGACTATCGTCATGGTTTATATTAGTTAATGTCTTGTCTTTTTCTAACTTATTGTTATTGGTATGTAATATGTACCCTTATCTTGATTATGCATATTTTTTGAATTTGTAATTTGTTTGAGTGGGATAATAGGTTTCTTCAGTATATGAATGCTAATCCATCTAAGACATCTGCCTTATACATTTCTAACAAATTTGAACGCGGTTGTTTTAGCTTATTAATTATAACTGCTCCTTCCCATTGACTAGTTTTAATATTTTGCATAAGTAATGATTTGATTGTAGACTATATCAGGAACTACAGTTAGTTTGATGTTTGTGATTGGAACAGGTAACAACTTTGACCTCAATTGCCTACTCTGCAGAAGTTGCGCTGAAGAATAATCTAAATTTATCACTGAAGCATTTCTACAGTTTAACAAATGCAACTCAATATCCTAATTTGCTTCTGTAGCGTCTCATAAATTTTAAGGAATTTTAAGAACCTTAACTTTTACGAATGTGACGAATGCGCAAATAAACCTTCGCAGAAAAAGGGTCTTACTTTATACCTATTAATTCCTTGAAGATATTTTCGAATATTTGCACGCTAAAATATTTATAGCAAAAAGGTTTTGCCATTTGTCAGTTAATTCCCTTCAAACGTACTTTAATATTTTTTTGAAATATTTTAAACGTATACAGATTGTACATTTTTGTAGAAGGTACAGAATTCTGCTTTTGTCTATTTCCGTTTAAAGTACCTACCGTAATATTTCCTTAGAACATTTAATATTACAATTTGAATAATTAATTTAGTTATCTTTTGAATTTTGCATTATCAGTAAATTTAATATTGTGAAAACGAAAGGTCGCTTTTCTTCAAAATTTCCTTAGGTGACCTAAACCCGTAGTTACCTTATCGTATGTAAAAAATGTGCTCTTTTAAATTCCGTAATAAAATATAGGGGTGGCCATTAAAAAGAAATATCGAAAACGTCATATCTCTTACATGACGCACCCTGTTGTTTTGTTTAACAGAATGGGTATTTAAAAATAAAAATCAATGCGTCCGAGCGTTTTTTAAAAAAGTTCGTTCCTGGATTTTTAAAGAACTTATGCACTACTTTACGAAAGCACTGTATAATAATAATAAGTTTTGTCCAATTGGAATGCATCTATCCAACTGAAATAATCAACTGTTGCAAGTTACAAGTTCATTTGTTTCCGATGCATAGAAGGTGGAAAGTCTTTGAGATAACACCCAGTATGCGAAATCTACACAAAGTACTTTTGCAAGTAATACTTGACGTTTCACACGATAGTTTTAACAGGCAGATTCTTCCACCTTAATGTTTGTTCCGGTTGTATTTTGGTAGAAAATGAAAAAACTTTCTCGTCTTTACCACTCTAGTTACAAACACTTACAGTCCTACGGTTTTCTCAGATTAGGCAGCTGAAGTTAATTGAATTTGGCTTTAAGTAGGTCTTTGGCCTGTGTACAGAGATTTTATTTGCTTTTTTGTTGCCATACAATCTCAAGATCTCAGATAGAATTCTCTGCCGAATTATTCGATTAGACCGTTGCCTGCAGAACAATTTCCTAAAGCAATCTTCTTTTCTTATGTTCTGATTTTCTCGATGTATCCCTGCTTCAGAGGGAGCAGACCTGTTGGTCATACAAGATCCACCCATATAGAAACCAAACGAGCTTTAACCGATCTTTTACTTTGGTTACCCTTTAGCTAGACAGAAGAAAGTTCTTTTGATCAAATGGACTATCCCAGAATGATATCTGTTCTATCCTCTGTAAGGTCATCGCCTATTATGTCAAGTCTTGAGTAAGCGGTCATAAATTCTTTCTTTATTCAAGTTGCAAAGCTCGATAGCACTAGCAAGATCGCGAGTAAAGCTATGAATATGATCAGACAGGCCAGTCTTTGTATTTTTGCCAGCCTTAAGTCAGTTTTGGTTTACACCAAATCACTAGATATTTCAGTCAGAAGACCCCAAAGGAATATTTGGCGACTGCGGATTGGTCAAAAAATTACAATGAAAACTCTAACCTTCGGAAAATAATCTCCAGCTAACACGCATTCCTATAAAATAACGGCAATATATCAATGAAAACAATAGAAACACTAGTAAGGCAAACCGGAAATTGGTTTAAAACCTAATAAGTAAATAGGGAGTTTAGAGAGAAGGCTACTGTATCAAAATCTCAGAAGAATCTTCCTGCAAATAGCCCTAAATTAACCAAAATTGATACAGTCAATCCTGAATCTAATAGTTACTCAATGGCTGACGGAGCGATAAAAGATAATCTCGGTTAAATAGCTGATAACAAATAAATGTCAAACAGAACTATTAGGCGAAAGAAATCATAGAAACAAGCCGAAATTAATTCTACAAAAGCAAAAGAAGTTGCTTAAAATACTTCTGGCAACTAGAGATAACTATAGATAACAAAATAAGATCAATCCTGGTCGTCCCAGAGTAATTACAACGAAATAATTCATAAGATTTTTAATACAAAGAAACTTCCCATGTGCAACATAAATTTAATACGAGCAAATTTATTAGAAATTTCATTTCAATATTATATAAGGTGGTCTAAAGGTATATATTTTCGTAAGAATTTTTATAAGAACGGTGTAATAGAATAAAGTTAGTAAATAACAACCGGTGAACATAACCGGGGTTAGTGAGGATAAGGACCCATGTTAGGTTCTTAAAAAAAATGGACGTAGCAAATTACCCAAGGACTGAGTAGATCTAATAGATCGAAGATTTTTAGAATACAAGACAACATTACGCGTTTAGTAACTTTATAAGCATTTTTAATTTTTATTTTGAATAAAAACTGGTCATGTTGACTCCACCACATTAAGCCCAGTGCTTTGACAGCTTTGTTTTTGCCAAATTCTAAAAATCGTTTTTACTGTTTAACATGTTCCCATCCTTAAGTTTTTCTAAAACTCGTATATGTTGGAATGCCATTTGCGCAATTGAAAGCAACCAGATTGAAGAACATCAGATAACTGGAGGCAAATATCCTGCGCTTTGGCTAGATCATTACAACCACTCAACAAATCGTCTACGTAAATGTCATTTTGTAAAATTTCGGAAACTTCTGAGTTATCTGTTGTTAATTGATCTAGATATCTTATGGTGCCGACGTGATTACATAAGTTATGGTATTTAATGTAATTATTTGCAACTCGTTATTAAGATTTTCCCGCTATATAGTTCTTTACTCAGGAGACACCATGGCTTGACGATACATCTTTTCAATGTCTCCTGCGAACTGGCATTGATGTTGGCGAAACCTAAGTAAAATGTCTACTAATTCATCTTAGATTGTTGGACCTGCCATATGTATATCGTTTAAAAAAAGGCGCTGAAAATATTTTCGCGCAAAACTTCGTAGTGCAGTAACTAATATGACACAGTATTGGAAGCCCTCTGAAGTTTTCGTCATGCGTCCTAGCTCCAAATATTCATTAAGGAATTCATTATACAATGACTTTAATTTTAGGGTTTTCAGGAGTTTTTTGTCTAAGGCGAAACCTCGATTTTGTGCTTGCTCAACTGTATCACCCAATTTTTCTGAAACTTCTTTTAGCGGAATGAAAACTTTAAAACGGACATTTTCAAGCCGTTTTGTGGTTTTAATAAAGTGATTTTTATATTTCTGTTCTTAAATAGACAACGGAGATTTAACCGAAATTTTTTCTATGTTAAAAAACCTTTTTAATTGAATTTGAATAACATTTTCCGTAACTGGACTAAAATTACAACTTATATGTTTACTTATTATTTTGTTAAGCTTTTCACCACCTATCCAACCTAGTTTGGTGTTTTGAAGCATAGGTTTATTATAACCTAAATCAATACGACCGTCAAATAAATTTTTTCTCCAAAATATATCAGGATCTATTAACAGATCAATAACCCAGGATTATGAAAACTGGGTTCTGCGAATACTATATGGCTTGGTACATTCCAATCGGGCATGTTAATAGTGTGGAATGGCATATTGCTGGTAATGTTGGATAAAATATAACTTGAAACATTGAAATCAAAATGATTCTTTTGAGAATAAATTTGTTTATATACTAAGGGCATTGTTTACACCTTCTACTGCCACATTAAAACATTTGAGGTTTAGATTTAATTAATTATAAAATTCTTCTGTTATGAATGATGACTGTGAACCAGGATCTAACAAAGTTCTAACCAAATGTGCTTTATTTTGACGATTATAAATTTTGACTAGCACTGCAGAAAGCACAGTACTCTCAAGAAGTCTCGCGCTACTAAGCAGTGTTACATTTGTATTAGCACTATCTGTATTATCAGTAACTTGACTTGCAGCCTGAACTTCCTTTCTCAAGGTGAAGTAGCGTATTATGTTTCTTATTAAATTTTTTACAGGACAAGGAAAGACGACAAACCTTTGCACCGTGACCTGACTTAAGATAATTTAAATATATGTAATTTATTCTTTTTTATAATCTCAATGCGTTCTGGAATAGACATTTTTCGAAATCTATTACATTCGTGATTACTATGAACACCCTTATAAGAATTACATTTAAAGCTGTTTTTGTAATCCTGTTTGTTAGAAAGGGAAGAATTTAAAGCTCGTGTTTTCGTATATAATTCCTTTTTGTCTTGTCTATTAGTGTCTTGCCCAGATTTTTCTAGCCTCTCTAATAAGTCTGTCCGATTTCTAAGAAAATTGTACATGATTTCTAATAGTTTGTTATTTGATTTTAATTCTTTCTATCAAGGCTTTGAGAAACTAAATGCATGATTATAATATCACAATGTGTTACTTGTTGTAGAATTTCTAAAGCACGCAAATGCTTTGACACGGTGTCAACTAATTTAATACGTTTTGAGGATGAGGCTCTACTTATCTTCTCTAAATTAATAATTGCATCTAAATGATTTTGAATTAAGAAATTTTTGTTGTCGAAACGTTTACGCAAATGTTCCCAAGCTGCATCGTAATTGCTGCCTGAAAATTCAAAGGATTTTATAACCTGAGAAGCATTACCTTTCAACGAGATCCTTAAGTAATCGAATTTTAGAATGTTACTTATACATGTATTGTCGTAAATCAATGAAATGAAAGTTCTCTATATTCAATCCAACAATCGTACGCGCCAGAAAAGGTAGGCAGCTTAATGCTAGGAAATTTAATTGAATTTCTCATTACATTAACACTATTAACAAATGTATTTGAAGAGCCTGCACTAACTACATCATTGTCTTTAGGCGCTAATTATTATCACCCTGCATAGTGAAACCCTTCAATTTATACTTTGCTGTCGCAATTGAACTATAAAAGTTTTTTTCAAAAGCTATTCTCTCGTCACAATAAGAATCTTCACACTGTAACTTCAATTGAGTTAGAATTTCATCAAATTCGTTAATAATTGATTCTATTTTTGGCAATCTTTCTTGCAATTCAATAAAATTTTGCTACGATAGATCCTGATCATTGTTAAGTTTACTTAAGTAATTGGAAAAGTTACTTAATTTTCCTTTTAAGATGCCGCATTCTCTAACTAACGTTTTTTCATCTAATTTGGTCATTTTGGACGTTTCTTATAGAACGGTTAATGGTATCAAATTGACACAAGCGGAAGGTTGCTAAATTATTAATTAATTAATTAGTGGTTTGCTTTAATTGATTGTTTGACGCATTAAAGGCACAATCGAAATATTCGTGTTAAGAAACATAAAGACACAAATCGAAATGTTTATTAAAAAGGCAAATATAGTTGTCCTTTGTTGTTCTGGTGAGCAATACTGAGCGTTTTCGCTACTGCAATTGTGCAATTACTTGTTAGTTCCTCGGGTTTTTGCGTACTTTCATGCGGTTTAAAGGCCCAAATTTGTATACAATCAAAAAATTTGTAATCACCTAATTTGACATAATCTTTTTCCTAGAACTTGGCATTACGCTCAAGCGTATAGGTATCATAAGTCTTAAATACCAGAGTTGGACTGGGTCAGAGAAATAAGCATCTAGAGACTCCAGGGCCAAACCAGACTGGGAACTAAGCAAGGCTGATATTCAAAATCGCAACTTTTTACCGGGCCAAAAAATAAGTAACTCAATGTTATGTCGTCACATAGGAGCCAAAATATTCGCAGACTTCGGAGCCAATTTGGCCAGTCTGAGTTCTAAAGGCTCGCTTTGAAGTTTTAAAATGAAGAAACCGTGGAATACTATAAATAATAGATTGTGATGTACTGATAAAACAGTGTCAGAGGGAGTATTTTCAATTTTCGATGTAAAATACAGACAAAAAATAATACCGAAGAAAAAAGTTTAAAAATTTGTTTCACTTTTTAGTTCTACTTCTCACACAGTGTATTTTGTCGACATCTATCATTTTCTAGTAAAACTATAAATCCACGTTATTTTTATAACTGTAATCTCAGCTGAATGACTTAATTTTTCAGCTTACTTATGCTAACAGTTAAAAGATTCATAGTAAAATGCATCTTATTACACAACTTTACGTAAAAATATTACGTAGTGAGGCAAAAGGGGGGCACTGAAGATTTTATCTTATTGTCTTGAAATGTAACAACTTCGCAAAGCAATGAAATAAGCTAGAACGGCATAGAATAACTGACAAGTTAGATACATAGTTTATGTTTCCTCTCTGTACGCTAAAGATGAAACAATAGCTGACCTTGACATTAACTTGGGATTTGACATTAAGAATAACATAGAGATAGACTCCTGACTAGGCATGGTTTCATTTTGACGTAATATCCAAATTCTAAGCTTAACTTTTAAATTATTATCTGATGATTCATTATTTTAAAATGCAAAGACTTAGATAAAAGAACAAAATCGTCCAGCTAAATTTGAGTGCACGATTTATTTTAAGTATTGATTACTATATGAAAAGAATTCTTAAAAGAATCGTAATCAATGCAAATTTCGTTCGTGGAAAAGAGAAACGAATTTTTAAAAAAGGAAATTTATTGATTTTTATTTTCCAATGAAAATTTTAAACATTGGAGTTAATGCAACAGTTGACCATTCCTTACATCACGTTAACATAAACTGAAGAGATCATATAAAGAAAATGTTTATCTTAGATTGTAATTTCACTAACTAAACAATTCTCCGCTAAGCATATCTGATAGCTAAGCGATTCTCAGCACATAACTTGCAATCATTACATAAAATTGTCTGTACATAATAAAAATTTAAATGCAGCACAAAAATAACAACCAATTTAAATTTTAATTTGGTAGATAAAAGTCAATACATAATTCCTAAATTGTACGTTATCTGTATACATTATTATGTGTATCAAGGAAATTTTAAGGTTGAATCGATAAATGTTCGGCATAGAAAAGGCAGATACTCTTGCATACTTAGAAGTTCGAAACTGAAATACCAGTATAATTTCCAACTTTATATTCTGGAAGCGTGTAAAGCGTTTAGTATCAAATTAATGTGTATATTTTAACTCAGCCCTGATTCCGATCTCACTTATGTAGCAATAGGATGGTGTAAGCGTTGGAATAGCGTATACGAGTTTTGTTTTTTGACGTAGTAAACCAAGCACATTTTATTATTAAGGAAATGCATATAACAGAATTAAATTTATTTTTGCAAAAATTATATTATACAGATGCAGTTGCGATATAAACCATAAGTTTTCTTGTTTAACGAGGTTACTAAACGCGTTGTAAAAACAAACAAATGCTGAGAACGAACAGATATAATGTCTGTTTTATATCTAAAACTTAATATACACTTCTTACTTTTATAGCACTGAAAATGAGCAGTTCTATGACGTTAAATGTGTAGATACATCATAAACCTTGATTACAACAACATTTTTATTTGTTTCCTCAGAGGAAAAAACGAATTTAATTGCCTTTGAGTTAAATCTCTAGTCTTTGTAGAACGCAGGACTTTCGCTTGCGGTCAGATGTAACGTTCCAGGCGAAATGTTTTCATAATTTAATCTGTTTCCTCATATATTTTTATTATTCAAAAGACTATTTGAAAGTTCAGTAGTAAAACTAATATAAAGACGCTTTTTATGAGATTTTATTGTACTATATTTTCTGTATTCATTCGTGTATTCGTATGCTGAATCTATTTTATCTCCATTCTGCTATGAATTATGACCAATATTAAAACTAACTTGTCATAGAGTTATGTGAAGTTTTGACTACTACTGAAATGTAAAATCTGTTTTTTATTTTCCTTTTTTTTTCATACTAGAAAAATGAAAGTTAACTTATTCTCAAGCAGGTAGTACTAGGGAAAAACGACTTTTGATTACTACTAGTTGATCATACACAAATTTTGCAGAAATGATTGTATTTCTCTTCTGAAAATAATGAATGTGTTAAATAAGCAACTGAGCTGTTTAATCAACAACATGCCACTTGCAAGTATGCGCTTTGGAGTTAGAGGGAAGGTTGCAGAAGACATACCATTGCTTGTGCAACAGTCAGAAATGAATAAATTGAAACTTGAACTTCAATAAGCTTTAACCAAAATAAATAAACTCGAAGGAAAATTTTTATATTTCCGTAAGATTTTAGTCCAACAATATCTGAAGAAAAAAAAATCGTAAATCAAAGAACGACATGGCTGCTACCTAAGTTCACCAGAAAGAAAAGCTCCAAATCGATAGTTAACCCTGAAAAGGCCAAAACCAAAATGGCTAACAATCAAATACCTCAACCAGTGATTCTGAGCAACGTTAAACAATACAATGAGATTAAGAATCCTCTTGTTAAAGAAAACCTGAAATTCAAGGCGATTTGCTTAAACAATCAACACATCAAAATGAATGCGGGAACATCGGGGCACTGACTAAAATCACGACACCAAACAACCAACAATGGCACACTTACGAAAATAATCAGGAGAGACCTATCAGAGTAATAGTGAGAAACCTGCATATCACTTGCTTTACCCATGATATATAACCAATAATTTGGCATTACAAGGCTTCAAGATTTTAAGTGCAAGATAACTTCCAAAGGGTTCATTAAGATTTCGCTATTCGTCCTAGCATTCAGTAAAACGGAAGATATATTTGTTATATGAAAGTTAAGATAGAAGCTTGTGACGTTAATTTAAATATCAATGGAAATCATGCGCAGATCTACTTTTTTTATGAATTCAATGGATTTCTGGGTGCATTTCAAGCAATAAATTTAACATTTCGTTTGAGTATTTGTATTTCACTTAAATTCATTATTTTATTTTATCGTAAAATATGTTCAATAAATCGTTTGATGTTTCTTTTGTTGCCACTGAGATCATTTCTTCGTTGTGAAAAAGTCTTATTCAGTTTTCATTTAAGAAATTCGATCTGCAATTTTTATTATCAAAATGTGTCTTGTTCCAGATTGAAATTGTTTATAGACTTTAGTATATTTTTTCTTTGTCGGCAATTTGGGAAAAAACTAATTTATATTTAGGCTCCGCTGCTAGAAGAAATGCTGAAGGGTGTCTATAAAAGGCCATATCAAATTAAAACAATCACGTTTGGCAGTTTTCCATTTTCAATGTATCGTCCGTGTTTCGTTCATTGGTACAGTGTACAACCGGCTTCTTCTATTGTATCAAATTGATTATGTGCAAAATGATTCAGAATTTCTCTACAGAGTCGAATTTGGTCGGTTGTCGGGGCAGGCTGGTTCCCCTCGGGGACAGCCGTGTGCAAAGGTGTTTACCACTGGCCTACGAAGAAAAGTAAAGCCGTGTGCTATCCGCGTCTTACCTTTATCTTTTGAGTGTGATACGACCATAGTTAATTCCAACTTTGAGTGGCTATAAGTTTGTTTACGTACCGGCATATTATGGTATTTTTGTTAATCCTAGAGGAAAAGTCTCTGGGGGGATTAAAAACCATCGCCAAACTGGGCGGATCTTGGGTCTAAACTTAGAAGCCGAAGGGGTCAACCCAATTAACTTTTTAGTGCATGTAAGGTGAAAAGTTAATCGTATTCAGTCTTCTGTTGGAAGAATCGTGTAAAGGTATAACCGTGTCGCGTCCGTCATATGAATCCATTCAGTTTCGATATTCCTCTCCTGTTTGTTGTTTAAACAGTCATCTTGTAAATTACCGTTATATGTTGTGTGTTCGACGACTTCGCTATCTTCATCATACTCCCTGGCTGGTAAAAACATCATCTTATCTTTAGTGTCCACTGGGAAATTTGATATTCGCTTCGTTAAAATTAAAGTTTTGTGTTTATGGAAATTAAGTGTTTGAAATTTTATGTCAATTTAATTTTTGTTAACTGAGTACGTTGCTGGAAATCAAAGAACCTCCAGATTTAGAGTAAGACAAATAATCTTTTATGTTACATACATTTGTTTTTGTATTTTTAAATTTTTTTTGTCTAAATGCTTTGAGTATTTAACGTAAATATTTAATTTCTTTTAATGATAGGAAAAGTATCTCTATAATGTAATCTTTTCGGAAAACCTAGGGAAATAATAGGCTGTTTAAACTTTATAATAATCTTGTGTTTGTTTTTTTTTTGTTTGAAGTAATACAATTTAATATGTTCTAAATTCCTAATGATTTTAAGTTTTGTTTGGCTTTGTCTTTTTGAGTTGTTTAATTCAACAATTTTTTTGGGGATTAATAGTTTTTAAACGCATTTGTTTAACGGGTTCTTCAGATCTAATTTTTATGTAATAATTGTTTCGCGTTTATTTAATGTTTGTAAAGCAATAATTTTTTGGTTCAATTACACCATTTAGAACCCTTTTTTGTGCAAATGTTTATTTTATTTGATTTTAAAGCATAAAAATAAACTCATGTAGTTTAATTTTTGTGTTCTTATTTATATAAACTTTGTTTTGTTTTACAAGCTTTATTCAATTCTAGTAACAAGCATAATAATATTTGATGTTGTGTGTAAAGCATTATTTACAGTTTTGAGAAACGAGAGAGACTGGAGATCTAAAACGTTTATTTTAAGTTGCGTAATCAATGTAAGTTCCCCGGTAAGTAAAGAGAATGCAGTTTGATCTCAGGACACGGTTTTTACGTTTTTATATACAGGGTGATATTTTGAGTAAACCATATATACAGGGTGTTGTCTGGAAAGGACTCTATATACAGGGTGTTAGCCTACGAGAAGCTGCGTGGGTTAGCCGATGGTTTCTTTCTTCTAGTTCAGCTTCTGACGCCCTCTAGGTATCTTTTTTGAATTTCCAGTCAAATTTTAAATTTTTGGTTTAGGTGAGAACCTAATTTTTTGGGTCATTTGCTATCTTTGAATTCCCCCCGTCTTCGACTTCGAGCTACGCGATTGAATATCTTCCAATTTCTGGCTCATACGGGAATTAGGCCTCTTTTTCGGATTTTTCCCGTTACAAGCTCTCAGAGCAAATAAATTGGTGTTTCAATGCAAAAAATGTCAAAGGTATAAACATATTCATTAGCACGGAATGAAAAAATTAATTTTGGATTTTTCGTTTCTAATACCGACAAAAATTTGCGTACTTGTGGACTAGTTAATTGCAAACAAAAAGTTTTAGTTTTGGATAATGTTAAGAGGGTTCCCAGCGCTAATGAATATTTGATAATACAGAATAGAATAGAATTTATCCAGCGGATTTGCTATTTATATTATTACGTCAATTAGTCATACTGGCTCCAACGGTGCATTGTGCAGAAATCACGTGATGTCTTGTCATAGTGAAGCAGGATGTAACATGTTCTGTGGACGATACACCGTTATAGGATGAATCACAAGCTACCAACCCCTACGGGTATAATAATCTGTGCGATGAATTCTGTCTTTAGTTCGGAGCAAGATTTCGTGTTATATTGTTGCATTTTACACCGCGCTTTATTCTGTAAATAGAACTTGTGTTTTTAGAGGTGAGAGTTACCAATACCAAGTATGTAATATATATTATAATGTATTATAGTATATTGTAGTAATATTAATCTTCTTCAAATCTTCTAAAATGTTACAAATTAATCCTGATCCATCTAGAACTACGCAAAAGGTGAAGTATCCTACATTTGGAGTACCACAAACTTTGATGTTGCAAAATTGTATTTATTTGCATGGACCGTTTTAAAGCCAACCAAGGCAAGTAAAGACCCAAATGTGTCTGTTATAAGTGAAATAGTTGCAGTGAAAGTAACTGAAACAACAGCTATGTAAAACAGATTTGAAAGGAAACAGCTAGAAGAGGAAAGGTAAGCTGCTGCTAGTTCAGAATCATCTGTTATTGCTTCCAAATCACCAGGAGAGCTTGCAGTGAAAGAAAGTTAGTTATAAGTATAGGTTAAGATGTACTAAAAGAAATTTTATGGTTGGTTTCATAAGACCAATATAAAAATGATAACAATAACAAAAAAAACATAGGCCAATAAAAAGAGAAGTGCAGAAAACCAGGTACAAAATGAAGATATGGAAATTCCATTTATTTACAATTCAGTTGTTATGAGAACCTTGAAGAAAATTTTGAGTACCTTTTGGGTTTTATGAAGTCATCAGTGAACGAGCGACGAATATTCCAAATTTCTTCTTTAATTACTATATTTTCAATGAATGCTCGTTTTCAGTAAATAGCTTGGTGAATCGGCATAATGTTGTAGTCGGGTAGATGTTAATTCAAGGACAATTTACAAAATTCATAAGCAATAACAACAAAAATTGAATGTTTGCTAGTCGTTTCGTTGGTCCCTTTTTCTAAATATCTGGTAATTTGACTGAAGATGTGTGTATTTAAAATTGCTATAAGACCTTATTGATTTTATCAGGATGGAGTTCTTCCGTATTATGCATTGCTTGTTCGTCAATATGTAGATGAAACCTTTCGGGTAGTTGGATTGGAAGAAAATACTATCGAATGTCCTTTTCGGTTCCACGATTTATTACCATTGGATTTCTTTTTATGGGTTTACCTTAACAGCAAATAGTATAGTTACATTAAATCACTCCAGAATGCGCGACGTTTTGAGCAAAATCTTTATACTTTTATGGCAGGATTAGTAGTCAACATTTGAACAGTTATTGCGCTAACTCGCTCGATGGTGGTTTGTTATCAGAAAGACAGGATTTTGTAACCTAGAGGTATATACCCACCGTCAACATAAAATTAAGGTGCCACGTGACCTGCTCGGAGGGTCGGAGATGGGTATTGTCAACTTATTTTCAAAAGACAAAATAGGGAAATGGGCCAACCTATTGGATGCCGATGACGGTAAGTCAGTCTCAGTAGCAAGGGCACCATCACAAACCATCTACTAGGACCTTGGAAAAACTTAAATATTGGTTTTTGCAATTTTGCTTTTCGTTCAATACTTAATTTCAAGAGGAACGCGCAGTATGTTAAAACTTTGCTTTAGGATTTAGAAACAACAAGCACCACAGACTGTGTTGCTATTTTGCAAAGCTAATTCGCAGTTGTTTACAGCAAACCGGGAGCTTGCAACTGAGTTAAGCAGAAAAGCAACTAAACACAGACTCGCAACTGGTATGTTGAAGTAAAAATAAAAATGCAATTTGCTATATAAACCGTTATACGGAACATTAATGACGCAAATCAAATTACAAGTAAAGAATTCAATAATAATGCAATTAGCATGGAAAGCCGATAATCTATGTTCTAATATTTATTTAATAATCAGATTAACAACAAGACAAAAGTTTGGTTTATAATTGACACTGAAAAGAAACTCGAGATGAGAAACGTTGTCTTATACTTTCAGGATTTTTAATTTGCTAATCGTCTTTGTAGGTATAGATTAATGAACAAGGAACGATTGTGTATGATTTAATTTATTCAATCAAACAATGAAAGAGAAATTTTATCTTGTGCCGAGACGGCCTTGACAAATTTGCAATTGTTTTAACAGCTGACTTGCGTCTCAAATAACCTGATTACATTTACTGTCTTATCAAATTGTAATAAAGTTAAAGAGTTTCGCTATGCGAATTCAAATTTGTACTTACACTAAGTATTGCTAACTAATTGTTTAACACGTCAGCCGCCCTAATAAATTGAAATCTAACCCCACAGGCATTAAGTAATTGATTTCATCATATTACATACATCTTTTTGTAAATAAGGAATATTTAAATGTAACTATATGTGTATAATATAATTTAAATACTTTTTAAGAAGAAAAAAAATGCTTTTTTTTGTTTCGGTCCGTACAGCACAAATATAGGATGCCACATTTCCATTGATGATAATTCTAGTAACTTGTCCGTCAAAAATTATTTGACGCCTGTGTCCACCGTGGTGTTGCGTGTTATAAACTGGTGTGCAGCTATAGTGACACTGTGGGTTATAAAGAAAAGCCGCGAAGGCTTCATATGCTATTGAAAGGACGACGATGGCCAAGAAGATTAATTTGAGAAATATTCAGTTGAGGAATATAAACCTAATTCGTATGATGAAAGTTCAGATGAACCTCATCTACATAAATGTCAAAAAATGCATGCAACTACCAACAGAGTTAATGTTACCAATTTACCTGGTAGTCCCATCAGTCATGGTAAATGATTGATGACAGACCAGAAGCCACTCCGGCAAGGGTTAAATATGTTCTTTTTTAAAAAATTTTTTATTGAATACAAGGTTAAATGTTTATAAACAAATTATTTTAGGCCATTAGTAATATTTATAAACAGACTTTTTTATTGAAAGCACTAGGTTTTTGTGTGAAGAGTCGGAAGTCCAAGAAACTCATGTTGAACAATTGAGCATCTCCGTTTTTACTCATTCTTAGCTGAAAGTGCTTTGAAATCTGATTTATGGCCAAAGTTAGGCATGGTTGACCTTGACAGCAGAGTTGTTTTGATAAAACCTTCTCTAGACTCAGCTCTGCTTTTCCTGAGGCTTCTGTCACAAGCTTCAGAAATCGTTCAACTGCCTGTGTGTGAACTGGGAATGTCTTGAATGTTATATCCCAATTAGGGACTGAGTCACTTTGAATATGTGCTTTAAATTTATCGTCACTGATATCTTTTAATAATGGGAGAGAAGATGAATCACAGTTCATCCAGTTAATTATTTCCGAGTAGTGTTGATCCTTGAAATTGCTCTGATAGTTGTTCTCTTTTGATCTAACTGTTTCGCCTTTAGAATTCGTCGAAGTCCGAGCTTTCTTATGTGTTTTGTATTATCTTGTGTCATGGTTAACATTAAATGTTCTGGATGAGCAAAAAGAGCCATTTCGTTCTAACACAGGGTCGACAATATTACGTAAATCCTCAGGCAGGTACCATGAAGATTGCATTGATTGGCACACAAGTTTTGGTCCGTCTGTAAAGTATTTACTTGTTTTAAAACTAAATTACATTGGCATGTATAACTTCAAAGTAAATACAACTATTTCTTGAAGTTCAGGCGTGGGACTTTCTTTACTTAAGTACAATCTGAGAGTTCGATTTGCTGTTGTCAACCATCTCGAGTGTGACAAGGGACCAGGATCTCGCACAACCAAATCCTCTTTACAGTTTCCTGGCTTTATTGCCATGGAAATATCGAGTTGATATTGCTGATCCTTATTTAGTCTACTGCTGTCTATTGTGGGGATCTGACAGCCAATACTCTTGAAGCGAATCACTGGACGTTTTTCGCGGCCACTTAGCTTTTTACCGATTGGGTCTCTCAAAGATTTCAGACCCATTAATTTACCGTCTAGGTATTGAAACACATGCCAGAATGGCAGTTCATTAAAATAGAGGAGGCAAATTGCCCATTATAACGGTTTTCCCAAATGTATTTCAATTAGGAGAATCAAACCGTTTTTCCAACCTATATTAACTCAGTGCGACCGCATCCTATGATAATTAATTTTTCAAGGAAAATACCCTAACCAGACAGATAAGAAATAATAAAAGTGACAATAATTCAGAATTTCCAGAAGTTGGAGTAACATGGCCGATGTAGACTGAACCAGGTTCTTGAATTAGCGAGTAATGCCCTTCTTTTTTTACTCTACGGAGCCTTTGCAAATGAGCTTGATTTACTACTAACGTGTCGTCCTTTGTCCCATCCAAATAAAGACCTTGTAGTGGAAATTTGTTTCTTGAACTATGATCTACCTTTATTGGTAATTGTTTTTCAAAATTTCATTAACCTTGAAGGCAATTCATGACCGGAAGATGTTGACAGATTTAAGTAATATTTAAACATTATTTTCTGTGGTTCTAATACATAAGAATTTGAGCTATTACATTCGAGAAATAGCTAATTTAAAAATGTTAAAAATTATCGTAAAAATGTGAATTTTTCCAAATTTCTGCAAACTTTATAGTACATGCGCGACCGGAAGATATAAACCGATTTTATTTCTTTTTTTACCCCTTTTTAGTCTCCCCAATTCGTAACTTTTCCGCGGTATTACGACTTGAAAAAAAGAATTTTTGTTTTTTCGGCCCACCCTATTATATACCCAGTGCTTGAACGCGAAGCTCAGTTCTTGAAACCGAATTGGATTGGTTTTCCCTTTATAAAGGGTTTTCCAATAAGAGGTGTTATTTTGAATAGCCCGCTATTTCGGTAGATGTCACTTTTGAAGCTATCATTTTTTGACATTTGACAAGTAGAAACTACGCCATTAATAAATATGGAACGATACACGCTTCAACAACGCATTGAAATTATTAAAATTCACTATAAAAATGGTGAAAATTTGGCAGAGACGGTTCGTAAAACTCGAACATTTTTGGGTCACCGTGAAGCACCTTGTCGGACCGCAATACAGAAATTGGTGAAAACATTCGAGCTCTTGGGACAAGTTAGTGATGTGAAGAATAAAACCCGTGCACGTCGCTCAAGAACAGCCGAGAATATTGCTGTTGTAGCCGAAAGTGTTAAAGAAAACCCAGGTTTGTCCATTCCTCGTCGTTCTTTGGAATTAGCCATTCCACAAACGTCATTACACCGTATTTTGCATAAAGATTTGGGTCTTAAGGCTTATAAAGTCCAGTTAACACAAGAACTCAAGCCGGCCGATCATCAACAACGTCGTGTCTTTGCTGATTGGGTCGTTGAAATGCATGAAAATGATCCAGAATTCCATCGAAAAAATCATCTTGAGTGATGAGGCCCATTTCCACCTCGGTGGCTTCGTCAACAAGCAAAATTGTCGGATCTGGGGCTCAGAAAATCCAAGAGTTATTGTTGAAAAGTCTCTCTATCCTCAACGTGTGACTGTTTGGTGCGGTTTATGGTCCGGCGGAGTCATTGGACCTTACTTTTTCGAAAATGAGGCTGGAGCAACAGTTACGGTGACTGGATTGTGCTATCGAGAGATGATTAACGATTTTGTATGGCCGGAATTGGATGGTATTGATCTGGACAACGTTTACTTTCAACAAGACGGCGCTACGTGCCACACAAGCAACGAAACCATTGATCTTTTACGCAAAAAGTTTCCGGACCGTGTTATCTCTCGAAGAGGTGATCACAATTGGCCACCGAGATCTTGTGATTTAACACCTTGCGACTTCTTTCTTTGGGGCCACGTGAAAGAGAAGGTCTACGCCAACAGCCCAGCGTCGATTCAAGACCTCAAAGATGGAATTCGTGAGGCTATCGAGGACATAGGGCAGCCACTTTGCGATTTGGTTATGGAAAATTTCATGAAAAGGATATTGTCCTGTAAGCGTGGTCGTGGTGGTCATTTGCCTGATGTTATTTTCCACTATTAACGGCATACCTTCCTCTTTATAATGAAATAAACATCCGATCATTTATATTAAAAAATGGCACTTTTCTTTGAATATCAAAATAACACCTCTTATTGGAAAACCCTTTATATTGCTTTGCATAGTAACGACCATAATATGGTATCATAGATTTGTCTATAGATAGGTATTCGTCAAGGTAACAGTGACATTTGAAATTTTTATTTAGCTCCATAATCAATGGACGAAGTTTATACAGTCGGTTGTTATGATCACTCTTATCGTTACCGTTGAGGTAAAGATGTAAAATCTGTTCAAACCTGTTAAGTTTTATGCTTTCTTGGAGAATAGTTGGTACATCCCTGTGACTTGATCAAAACATTCTTTTATTGGGATATTTACTATATAATACTTAGCATTCAAATTAATTCATATGGTTTCACTTTTTTGAGTCTTCGCACTAATCCTGTATTGTCGAGGAGCGCGTTGCCTTAACGTTCACATGTTGATAGAGGCTATAACGTAATCTTTACTTTACGGATATACGAAGTCAAAAGAAATCTATAGACTAAGTAAACAATAGGATATAATCTTCGAACGAAACCAAATGGAGATTGACACCTAAACCAGCGGAGCAATTCTACCAGCTGACAAAGAAGTTTAATAGTCAAGATTAGCAAACTACGAACCGAATAGAAACTAACCTGTAAATAAATTGCAACTGGGAAAACTTACTATACAAAAATTGTTTCTTAAGTCGGTGAACAACTGAATAACTAACAGTTTAGCCAAAGCATCTCAAGAAAAAACAGCAGTTGCTGTAATCTCATTTACAGTAACAACCATTCTCACTGTAAAACAAAACAATATCCCTGAGTAGAAGGGTAATTACCCTCACTCGAGCAACCCATCGGTTCAATGACAAGAGCCGTAATTCAAGACCAAAAGAACGAATAAAAAATTCTGAGATCGAACTAAAGTAAATTTTCACAACCAATATAGAAATGACACTGCTTACAAAAGGTAAAGGTAAACAACTGAATTAAAGAAGGTGAATGATCTGAGGTCACACAAATAGTACACAAGTTCAACTTACAATATAAGCATGTTCGGACCTGGTCTTTACCTGAACGGTACCAGATCAAAGCTGGCCCTTCAAAGAGATCTATTGCAGAAATGGTTAATTGTTCCAGAGAAACACCTCGCGCCACACACATCTCATCCACGCGTTCGAGAAAAGTTACCAGTTTGCTGGCATCTCCATCAAAATGAGTGTTCCAACAAGATATGAAATTTAAGTGATAAAATTGTCTTACATGTGGGGAGATTGACAAGTCACTAAAATTAGTCTCTATTTTATCGCTGCCCATGCTATTACTGAAATGGTTAAAATTCTCTAACGGCCGAAAGACAGTTGGATTAAACAGAGACTTACTTTGCATTGCAGGCTCACGAGTAAAGTTTTGGGAATGTACACTATTGGAATGCGGATTAACAGATAGAACTTCAGAAACTAATAGATCGTTCATCACCTCCGGAGTAGGGAAAGTGTGAATTACTTGCGTAACGTCGAAGAATGATACACAACAAGATGGTATGTCCGACATAACCACTTCACTTGGAGAAGATGCATTCATGTTACGGACTAAATCATTTACACTCAGATCCAGTAATGACAATTCAGGTACCGAACTTAAATTTGGACCAGAAAGATCAATCAATGAGTCTATTGGTATCTCGTTATTATGGGTGATTTCAAACCCAGTATTTTCCTGTACAGTGGGAGTTTTTAATGCTCGAAGAAGTCCTCCTACTCGTGTACACTCACGCTTAATCCCATTTAATACCGATGCACCATCCAATGATTCAGGGCGAATTCTATCTAATCTCATACCTAAATGATACTGTACGTTCCGCAGTCGACGAAACGCATACAAAACTGTACTGCCATCGAAATCATTTACCAATTTATCTAGTTCAACTACCGTTTCCTGACAAGCTCTTAACTCCGTTACTAATTAAAATTTGATTGTTTGACCAATGACCCAGACCGAGATTCAATGTCTAAAATGCCCTCTAACATGGTACGTTTCAGATCACAGTTACCTATCAATGAGATATCCCTAATCATTAGCTCATATTCTATTTCAGCTAAGTTCGAATAGCGAAGATCCATTTTCACAAGCTCCCATTCATGCAACACCCCCTTCCAAAATCTAACAGCCCTAGCCAATAAGTCAAAATTAGGAAATTAACCTGCTTTCATCAGTTAGGAATTATTGTATGTATAACGTCAAGCTCCACACCTTGGGCGCCAAGATGTAACGTAATCTTTACGTTACGGATATATCAAATCAAAAAAAACACTAGGATCTCGTGATCCTAGGCCAGCTAAGCTTAATGGGTTACTTTAGGTGGAGGTACCTTTTATTATATATACAATAAAACATCCAACAATTTCTATTCAGTCTGTATATTGAAACCTCAAGTAAGTGTTTAAAATAAATTTTAGCGCTAGAGCCTTTTTAACAAAAGGCACAAAATATACAGAAAAGAATTTTTTATGAAAACCAACTCTTAAATAAACAAACCTTAACTAGTTAAGAAAAATTACATCAATAAAATTATAATAAATTCAGAAAATTTGTACAAAATTTAACATTTAAAATTTAAATAAGGAAATGAATTTGAAAATAGTTTATCATTCTATTAAACAAAATTTTTGTAGAATAGATAATGACGTTTAAAAATTTATTAATCACCTCACTCTACAAATAATCAAAAAATGCGAATGTAAAAATGATATTTTATGCAATTTTGATACAATTTACAAATATTAAAAAAATAATTAACTACTCAAATTAAGAAGTTCTAATGACTGTTTTCCCAAACAACAAAAAAAAACTTCAGCAAAACTTTAAACATAGGTAAATCTACTCTAAAAGTCATTTATTAGTTAAGTACACAAAAAACTTAATTCCTGGACAAAAATTAAAATTATAATAGACAAAAAAATTCTTACCACACAAAAAAACCTTCAAGATGTTGAACAGATCTGCTCAGATAAGAAAGCTAAACCCAAGGCTAAAATCTGTAATTGTAACTCACAAAAAAAATTTCAAAGTGCGTCCAAGAAAAACTTTAAGACTTTATTATTAACAAACTACAAAAACATTGCGGTACTACATTTGTTTACCAAAAAATTAAACAATGACCAAAAACAAAAGAAAATTTAGCAAGCAAAATTATGAATTTACGTGATTGATAAAATTATCCGGTTAATTATTAAATTGAATAACGAGGTTTTACTTTAACATTTTTAAAAGTTAAATTTATTGACTTACGGTTAGTCCCGAAATGCATAGGAGAAAATTGAGAAGGTTGCTATGGTGACTGTTGACATTTTTTTAAATAAATAAACACACATGTCAACTCTTTAGTCACCTGTTAGTCAGTCAGTGTTAATTAAAGTGATCTGCCAACAATCACAATGAAGAACGAACCAGCTATTCTGAACTCGGTCATCGAGTTCTATTACAAAGACAGTAAATTTGATCGAAAGGCAACAGTTCAAAAGTTCTCGAAGCTGAATGTGCCCCAAGCCGGATTTATCGTGTGATGGATTATGTTGATCATCCTTCGAAGAAGCTCAACAAGCAAAAACCGGGCCGAAAAAAGTCTGTTACGACCCCCGCTTTGACCTCCAAAGTGGTCCGCCTCCATTTGAAGCAGCCTAACCTGACTGTGCGTGCTGCTGCCGAAAAGTTTAAGGTCAGCAAGTCAACCGTAGACCGAATGCGCAAGGAAATTGGCCTGAAGGAGCGCAAGAGAGCAGAGGTCTCGAGGAACCGTCCAGATGAGCTTGAAAAAGCAAAAAGCAATTGCAGGATCCCTTGGTTAAAGTCACTAGAAACCGACAAACAAATCTTGTTCTGGCCTGACAAAGCACCTGCTCATTACGCTAAAGATACCACCGATCTTCTGAATCAGCATAAAATCAAGTTCGTAGCAAGAATCACCACAAATCAGACCAATTGAGAGATTTTGGGCTATGGTCAAGGCAGAACTAATCAAGCGTAATCTACCTGCAAAAAACCTGGCTCAATTTCGCAAAAACTGGACCAGGATCGGTAAACTTGTCTGGGAGAGATCTGGTACTGCGCTATTTCAGAACTTCACAAGGAGGCTACTCATTTCCGCTCGCGAAGGACCATATGCTATTTTTGTTTAATTGGTATTTCAAATCTCAAACATTTTCATTGTTAAAAAGAATTTTTTGATTTTTTATAACCGTTTAAAAATAAAACCAATTTTTTCAACTCTCCTACGCATTTTGGGACTAACCTTATCATAACGCCGCGTATACGAATCCTTCAATATCAATGACGGTGGAAACAACCCCGCATCTCAACTCGTTATCCTGTGTGGAATATCTTCACTACTCCAAAGTTGATAAAAACAATACTATGCGTGGGAGACTCTTGAATGCTACTTCAAACAATTTAATTAATGAGCTTCAGATCAATGGACTAGCTTCAAATCCCAACCAACAAGGAAGAAAATAAAAAAAAACTAGACACAAGAAATTAAATTAAATTTGATAAAGTTCAAAAGGGAAAACAAACTTACCCCTAACTATAGGGTTTTTTTATTATTATTTTTCTAATAGCACTCAGGGACTGAATTTAAAGTCCGGGCGACTCGAAGCGAACCGTGGTCACGCACGCTCTCCTCAAGCAAGCCGTTTCCCGGTTCCTATATCAACCGATCGCAACACGCCGCGCCGCCGTGAGTTCTAAACTAAACTTCGAGAATTTAAAATAACGGGTTTTTAAAACAAAAAAAAAAAACTTCTAGACAATCTACTAATCCAGAATTGTAAACCTAATTATCACTCACAAGAAAGCAATTTACTGAAAGTCGGTTAAATATCTAAAACACATAAAAGCGGTTAGATTAGATGTTAAAATTTAGTATACCCTGTGTCTCACTTAATGTAGTAATAAAACTAACCAAATAATTTTTCCACCCTAAATGATTAAACCTAGAAGATGACTAAAGGAAAACATAACCCAGCATCTAAAGGTGTGTTCTCGAATATCAACCTTTTCAAAAAAGAAAAGAAAAACTATAAAAAGTACGGGTCCACCCCGAGAGTATAAATAACCGACCATGACGTAACTGGAACGCAACATATTACCGTTATAAGTCTCTCTTCATGGCTCCTTTCAAACCACTTTATTGGCTTGTCCTCAGTTACCATTCCCTGGTTGCGATGTAGTTTACTGTTTCTGCAATACCAGGGAGTATTTACAATGTTCTTTAATTTAATTTTGGATTTTTTGAATTATGTCAATGTTACTCTGTTTGGCGCATGCCTGTAGCTGAATCCCATAAGTCCAAACCGGTTTGAGTATCTGCTTGTAGATTAGGAGTTTATTACGTAGAGACAGGGCCAAATTTTCCCAGATCAACCAATACATCTTTTTGTAATGAATGCCAAACTCTTTTTTGATTTTTAACGTGGGGTTTTTAGTACAGCTTTGCTTCTAGCGTAATACCTCGGTATTATTTTGCTGTGTTTGAGTGAGAAATTTGATTGTTATTTATGTTGAATTTTATAAGTATCCATTTTGCTTCGTTTAGTTTGATCTGCAATTGCTGTCGTTGGTTTGAATAACAGCTGATTGTTTTCCCGTAACTTTTTAATTGCTTTTCGCGACTGCTGATATAACGATATCGTCAGCAAGCGTGGCTACAATATCAGTTTTCACTGTGGGAATGTTACATGTGTACAGCACGTGGGAAACCTGTCCTAATATGCTTCCTTGTAGTATTACCGCTCTTACTTTTTTTAATTTTGAATGTGGTTCTTCTTGTTTGATTCTGAAGTTTCTATCTAAGGTGTATGAATCAAGAATCTGAGAATATTACTCGAGCAAGAACGTTCTTAGTTTATGTTTCAAACCCTCATGTCTCACCTTGTCAAAAGCATGGGCTATATCTAGAAAGATTGTTAATTTCTATTATGTTAGTTAGTTCTTTTTCTTCTTCTATCGGTTCTTCCTGAAACGGTTCATCTTCTTGTTGTTCCTCATTTGGCTAGAAAATTTTTTCTAGGTGGTTTGAAAATCTTACAGCTTTTTGGTCGCTGCTTCTTGCCCAGCTTTTATTTTCCAGTCTTATCAAGAGGATCTGCGTTATCGGCTTTTCTGTCTTGTAGTATTTTTCCAGAGGGAACAATCGGAATTGCAGTCGTCCGTTAGTTTTTTCAGGTAGACATTAATCAATTCATTTCTGATCTGCTGAATATCTCTTTTATTCTTCTGTTTAATATTATTCAGGTTCGTTTTGTCATGTGGAAAGCTTGAAATTAAATTAAATTTGTTTTTAAAAATTGAAAGTGTTTTGCCGCATTTAGAGGCATAAACCCGTTCTTTATAAATTAAGGGGTTTGTATATGTGGTACGTCTATGAAGATTCGCAAACATAAATACAACGCAATGGATTCTAAAAGTGAAATACAACCTGTTGTACGTTATTTTGATTGTGAGAGGCTTAATTGCAAAAATAACTTAACAATTTCTTAGACACCTTTTAGTGCTGATTACAGTACTGATTCAATAACAGAAAAGCTTTGAAGATTATGAGAAAAAAACGTTTAAGATTTAACACAACGAATTTATAAAACCAAAGTAAGGATTATTTTAATGTAACGGTGTACCTACTATTTAAATCCTCTTTCCATTTGATGTTCCGGACGGGTTGGCGTCCCCGCCCAGGTAACTGAAGTTTAAGGTAGAAATTGTACGTCAAACAACGTCGTCCTTCCGAGGACCAAATGCTGAGAAATCAAATAAGACACTAACCGTCTTTAGGAGAGTGAAGTTTACTACGATTTGAAAGTTACGTAATTTAATATTAAAAATGAAAATTTTCCTTTGTGCAAGTCACGCGTATGCGTATGCTTCCAAACCGCAAAACAGCTGAGCAGTGTCTGTATTTTGCCAAAAACACGGAAACAATCAACATCTCGTTCGCTAAAATATTTGTGGTCTATTGGTTCTAGTTAATATTTCATTGGCTATTAAATGGTCATCCACGAAATATTATTATTGCTATTGTCCCTTTAATTCGAAATTTATGTTTATGTTTATCTTCGAGTGATGCATGTTAAAAATCATTCCCAAGAAATTTTGAAATAATTGTAAGAAATATAAAAAAATAATTGTGGATACAGAAAGAGATGTACTAAAGAGTGATTTGAATGTAAAAGTAAGTAATCCAGTACTATAAAATCACAATATTTTTTAAATAAATACATCAAATAATAACTTATTTTAGTTCGAAAACAAAACGGCAAAAACAATGTAATGAATATTATTTCAAAGGTCACGACTCGAAAAGTAAATTTGCGTCATTAAATTAAATTAAAAAATTGTTATTTGTGAGAATATCAGTATATTACTGACATTGATGAATTTATTAAAATAATCCAACTCAAATATGAATAGTACATAATTTATTTCCGATTCTCATGTTGATAAAACCTACATTATTATTCTCGCTTATATGAAAACACACCTCCTCCACGACTTTTTAAGGTAAATGATGCTAATAAAATCAGGACAACATAATAATTTTAAGGACTTGGTTTACCCTTTTGGTAATATTCGTCTGAGGATGATAGTACGGCGTAAATATGATCTTGACGTTAAACTTTTTACACAATTTCTCTAACTCTTTACCTCGAAACTGTACACCATTGTCACATTTAAGAAACTGTGACATTCTGAATAATAAGAAACCATTCTCCGCTAAAACCTTAACAATAATGAAAAGAGAGAAAATTTACTAACGTTATCAATAATTACAAAGACATACTGATTGCCATGTGAGCTTTACGACAGAGGACCAACTAGATCACAACTAATCAATTGCCAAGATTTATTCGGAATTCGGGCTCTTCCATATAAGCAGCAGGTAATCTATGTTCCGGATTGATTTTCTGACAAGTCGCCCAAGTTCTCACTTAACAAGTGATATCAGATCTCATCCCAAGCCAATAATATAACCTAAGAACGCAATAATACATTTTATAAATTCCTAAATGACCTGATTTTGGATCATCATAACAACTCTGTAAAATTTTTAAACGCGTATCATTTGGTACTACTAACTTCCAATAATCAGTTGGGTTGTTCAATTCAAAATAGTCTGTTTTGACATGTTTATAAATATTTTCATTAGCAATTTGCCACTGAGGATATAGTAAAGGTTCCTCCCTGATCAAACCAAACATCTTTTGGTGCCATTTATCTTTGACCTTACCACTTTTTATGAAACTCAGTTCTAACTTAATTCCTCCAGGAATTGCCGTAGACAACGCATCTGGAACAGCCATATTTTTACCTTTTGCAATGAACGATATCATAATCAAACTGGTGAAGGCTTAAAGCCAATCGATCTAATCTTCCTTATAGATCTTTTAAATTATTAAGCCAAATTAAACTATAATGATCAGTAACGACCGTAAACTTACAGCCTTCTAACTAACATCTCAGTTTTTGCACACTCCACGAAACTGCAATACATTCACGCTCTGTTGTTGAATATTTTCTTTTCTTGGCACTAAGCGACCTAGATAGTTAATAAATAAAGTGTTTTCGATTCTCACAGAATTCTGAGTAAACACTGCACCGATATCATATGCAGATGCATCGGTTTGCACGCAAGAGAGGTGATCAAAATTAGGAATAGAAAGAACAGAAGAATTAATAACTGCATCTTAAATTTTCTTGAAAAAATCTTGACAACGAGCATCTCAAACAAATTTGGTTCCCTTTCTTAGTAAATTGATTAAAGAAGCAACTAGATCTCAGAACGCTGGTATAAATCAGTGATACCACAATGTCATGCCAATAGTTACGAATTTTAATAACAGTTTAAGAGCTGGCATATTTACAATGGAATCAACCTTTTCATGATCTGCATGAAGAGCTTGGCTATTTACTACGAAGCCTAAGTATATCAATTCTGGCCTACAAAAATAACTCTTCTCCCGATTTACCTTGAGACTAGCTCTTGACAGACGATTTACATGATTTTCAAAGGTAGGCGCTGCGACAATAATGTCATCGAGATATCAAAAGACATATGGTTCGTTAAGAGGCGGCGGGAGCATTGTGTAAACCAAAGGGAAGTCTTGTAAATTGAAATAAACCTTTACCAGGCACTGCATACACTGTGTATTGTCTACTGTCGTCATCTAATTCTACCCGCCAATACGCACTTTATATATCAAGACTGCTAAGATAACGTGTTGAACCTAGTTTTGTCAAAATTGACGAAATGTAAGATAGTGCATAAGCATCCTTTTCTGTTACTTTATTAAGTTTCCTGAAGTCCACGCAAAACGATGACTACCATCTTTCTTTGGAACTAACAGAATTGGAGATGACCAAGGCAAGACCGGGTAATATCCTTGTTTAATTGGATCAGTTTTAGTTATGATCTTGTGTTTAACTAAATTACAACATCCCAATTCTTGATCTTTAAGGCTATCAAAGTAATGGTTTACAATCTGATCTTACCGATGACTTTGCTTCAGACTAATGTTTGAATCTAATTTAATATTAGCTCTACTAGCTGTACTAGCTGTACTTAGATTTTCTAAAGAAAAGTACCACTCACCACGCTGACATCTGGGACTATACCCATCTTAGACTAGAAATCTATTCCTAAAATTAAATTTTGTCTTAAGTAGGTACTACATATAAGTTTATTACTTTTACGGTGTTTTTCAATCCTATTGAGGCTTCTATTAAACCTATACATTCACAAGATTTGCTGATTGCTACAGTACAAGTAACCGATTTACTGGTATCTAACTTGAGACCTAATAACTTTAACAGAAGAAAAGTTCTTTCATTAATAAAAGTTCTATTCTAACCCGAATCCAACAAACCTAACAGTTCTTGACCTAAGATATTTACTTTAATGTTGGAACATTCACCTTCACAAGCTTGCGCTAGAATGTAGCCTAAAACAATCTTATCTTTGCAAAAATCTAAAAAATTTGGTTTGGTCGATAATTCAGAACAAGGAAGTGCTCGACCTACATTTGACTTCTGTTCTCGTTTTCCAAATTATGCTTGTTACAGTTTGGACAAGTTGTCTTTGTGTAGTTGGAATTTCCACATGTAAAACATTTTAAAGGCGTACGAACTGTGCATGTCTTCGCAATATGATTGGGCTTGTTTATTGCACCTATAGCAAAGTTTTTGCCTAACCACCGTTTCCCTAACTTTGACATTTTTACTAACCTTAGGATTTTCAGTACTAGATGAGACACCTCTAAATCAGGCTCTGGCAAAAGGTCATCTTTTTGAGGGGGCCGATAAGCTTGTACGCTAAGCTCATTTCGTCGAATTTACGACAATATTCAATTAACTCAAATGTAGTTTTAATATCTGCTAAGACCAGTTTGCTTTCAAGACCTTTAGACGTAACTCGTCTGGCACAGGAGCAGGCATTCTAAGAGTTATCATAGACGCAACACAAATACCTATCGATTTATTTGATCCCTGAGCGCGTTTAAGGATTTGATTCCATAGTTTATCAGCTGTATAAGGAGATTAGTATTTTTCCTTCATTAACCTAACTAAACTATACTTGTTTTTAATTCTTGAGTGGATGGGGTGACTCTACCAAATCTGTTAAGGTATCTTCTTTGAAGCGGTGGTGGTCACTCTCCTAAGGTGGGTTGGAGAAATGATTTGATGCAGGTATCCTCTATTGCAATGTAGGTCCAGCAGGTTCGAATCTTAATTTGTTAATTCGTTGAAATAACTTGATGTCATGTTAAATGCTTTGATGATGTAAATATTGATCTTATTTTCGTCAATACTCTTGTACCATTTCTGCATCTCTTCTATGTCTTTTAACACTTCGTTTAGTTTACTTCTGAATTTGTTAAGTGGATTGTCAATTCTTATCTTGGTTTCATTGAACGTAGCCAATGCTGATAGCATAGATTTTGTTTGATGCTTTGATGTTTTGATGAGTTCCTGCTATTTTTTGTCTAGTGCATCAATATCCTGATATACCTTATCGTTGACTCTGAAGATAGACGTGAGTATATTTCCTAGAAGGCCTCTTTTGTGTCTGTCATTAATGACTCCGTCCATGCCTTCAGTTAACCATGTAAACTGTTTTTCTTGTTGCTTCAGGTGTTGCATGCAAAGGTAGCATTGACTTTCTTCTGTTAATTCTGTAGCTTCGTGGCAAAGGTTTTCAATTTGTTTCAGCATTGTTGTTACTGCAGATGCATTTTCCCCCACTTTTTCATCGGCGAAAGATAAACGAATTTGAAAGATTCCCTTGTCGATCTGCGTTGTTCCCATATTTTCTACATATTATTGTCCCAGTGGTGGATATTGGAGCTTATATGTTCCCATAACCGTTGTACATCCGCCGAGTAGAAGCATGATTAAAACTACTGGGTTCCATTTCATGGATGCTGCTGGTGGTAGTGATGCATGGGTGGAGTTTGTCTTCATTTTCGTATCTGATTTTGTTGGTTCGTTGGGAGAGGTATAAGTTTCTTGATGGGCCTTTTCATGGTTGTCAGTTTCCACTCCCAACTTACGATGCAGTTTACTGTTTCTGACATACCAGGGAGTATTTACAATGTTCTTTAGTGCTTTATTTTGGATTCTATGGATTATGTCAGTATTGCTCTGTTTGGCGCATGCCTATAGCTGAATCCCGCAGGTCCAAACCGGTTTGAGTATCTGCTTGTAGGTTAGGGGTTTATTATGTAGAGACAGGGTCAAATGTTTTCAGATCGGCCAACATATCATTTTGTAATGAGTTCCAAACAGGGTCAGATTTTCCCAGATCAACCAATACATTTTTTTGTACTGAACGCCAAGCTTTTTTCTTTAATTTTTAACGTGGGTCTTTAGCACAGTTTTGCTTCTAGTGTAATACCTAGGTATTATTTTGCTGTGTTTGAGTGAGAAATTTGATTGTTATTTATGTTGAATTTTATAAGTATCCATTTTACTTCGCTTAGTTTGATCTGCAATCGCTGTCGTTGGTTTGAATAACAGCTGCTTGTTTTCCCGTAACTTTTTCATTGCTTTCCTGACTGCTGATATAGCGATGTGGCTACCGTATCGGTTTTCACTGTGGGAATGTCACATGTGTACAGAACGTGGCAAACCCGTCCTAATACGCTTTCTTGTGGTACTACCGCTCTTACTTTTTAATTTTGAATATGGTTCTTCTTGCTTGATCCTGAAGTATTTATCTGAGATGCATGAATCAAGAATCTGAGAATATTATTTGAGCAAGAACGTTCTTAGTTTGTGTTTCAAACCTTCATGTCTCACCTTGTCAAAAGCTTGGGCTAGATCTAGAAAGATTGCTGATTTCTATTATGTTAGTTAGTTCTTTTTCTTCTTGTATTGATTCTTCCTGAAATGGTTCATCTTCTTGTTGGAGTGGAGTTTGTCTTCACTTCCATATCTGATTTCGTTGGTTCGTTGGGAGAGGTATAAGTTTCTTGATGGGCCTTTTCATGGTTGTCCCTCCTGACCGCTGAACTGTTGCGACCCGGACTGTTCCATCGCTACCTGTGTGTACTGTGGATATTCTGACAAGAGGCCAATTTGCTAGGTTGATGATATCATCCTTCAGTTGAACCAGTCTCCCAATGTTAACGTTTTCGATTCGCATTTTTCATTTATAGCGTTGTTGGAGTCTGTCCAAATATTCTGTTGACCATGATTTCCAAAAATCCATCTTCATTTTTTGAATAAATTTCCACCTGGACAGTCCAGTGGTGGTAATTTCAAATTCTGTTGATCGCATTGATGACATTGATGCTCTCCCGGTTAGAAAATGACCTGGCATTAGGACTGCGATGTCGTTGACTCGTTTGATAATGGACACAATAGACGTGAATTGAGACATGCTTTAATTTGGCAGAGCAACGTTGTTAATTTTTCAAAGGTAAGTGTTGTGGTTCATATTACTCTTTTTAGATGATGTTTCATAGATTTGACACCAGATTTCCATATTCTTCCGAAATGTGGAGCGTTCGGAGAAATAAAGTGCAATTGTGTTCCCGTCGTTGTTAATTGTTGTGGAAGTCTGGATAATACGTTGCTGGTCCTATAAACGTGGTTCCGTTGTCGCTGCACATGTGTGCACATAGACCTCTCCTTGCAACAAATTTTTGGTAAGCTGCTATAAATGTTTCTGTAGTCATGTCGCTGACTGCTTCTTGATAAATTGCTTTGGTTGATGGACACACTAAAACTGCAATGTATCTTTTGTAGGATTTGTGCCTTCGGCGCTTTGTAGCTCGTATTTGGATTGGCCCTGCCTAGTCGACTCATATGTGGGTAAATATGGAAATGATTCTGATTGCGCATGAGTTGTTCACAGGTTTGTGCCTTGTAACGAATGCAGGTAATACACTTGCGGATTGAGAAACTCATTGCCTTTTTCCCATTAATAATTCAATATCTTCTCTGTATGTAGGCTGCTGTTATCTAGGTGCCACTATAAAGTGTGGTGCTGTGAGCTCCTCTTATTATTAGAGTGCTGAGGTGACATTTGGTGGGCAAAATGATTGGATGTTTTTCGTCATACGGTAGGCTGGATTGTTGTAGTCTTCTTCCGACTCGTAGAATTCGTTTATTATCCAAAAATAAACTTAAGGATAGTAGCTTGTGTTGATGGGGTAGATCCTGCTTGGCTTCCAAAGTTTGAATTTCTTTGGGAAATTATTCATATTGAACGGCGTGAATGATGTGTTCAAGTGTTGCAGCTATTTCTTGTACTGCTAGGTTATTTTCATCTGGGTAAAAGATGAGAATGCCTTGATGATGCTCCTGCGTTGTTGCGCAACTGTGATCTGGTGACACAGTTGAAGTTTTTCGGTAGTTGTGGCAATGGTGGTTTGAATAGGCTATTGCTGTTCACTGATTATTCATGAGGGACCATTCCACCAAATGAAATGTGTTTTTAATTTCTCTGGGTCCGTTCCTTTGAAAATAGCGTCAGCAGGATTTTCACTCGTCTTGACATGTAGCCATTGTTCTGGGTTGGTGAGTGTTTAAATGCTTGCAACTCTGTTGGCCACGAAGGTCTTCCATCGATGTGATTCGCTTTTGATCCATCACAGTTTGAACATGCAGTCTGTCCATGCCCAATTAGCAAATTAGGGTACAATTACGTTTATCTGCCCTCTTAATAGGTCAACTTTTTTATTTGACCAAATTGAGGTAAGGAATATTTACCTTAAATTAATTTTATAATTGCCACAGTGGAGAATATGTTAAAATCAAAGTAATGTAGACGTCAAAACTAAGGTACGTAGGGAATTGCGTCTGTTAGGTTAAAGTTAGAGTTTATTAGATATAACTATAAGTATGGTAAGCTATTAGTCACTTTTCCCACCAATCTTAACAATTTCTAACCTGTTCTCTTCATAGCACACAATATGGATGCAACAGCTTGCGTTAACTTATTTTGTCCCTATTAAATTTGTTGTGGTAAAAGATAAGACGAAAATGAGGCGACTCTGTCTTAATTTTCTACAAACGTAAAGAAGTTATGGCGTATTATGAGTAATTCTTTTAAACTATACAGTTCTAATTACTGCTTAACAAGTTAGTGCAGAGTAACGTTTTTTCTGCCTGAAAATTATTTTGCGAAGTAAAGTTTATTGATAAATATGACTATTTTACTTGGAAATAATAAACGCCCCTTCATAAACAGCATGTTTAAGAAAAATGTGGTACATTACTAAATTTTATTTTTTCAGTAAAATCACATATTAAATGTTTTTGTGTGTGTTTCTATTATGCTGAATTGTGTAGCAATGGTTTTTTTATTTCATTTACCAATAAAACTGAAATAAGAACAAACTTAGTTCTTAATTATTGAAAATCTACTTTATGGTGGGGGGAGATACCAGAATAAATATGACGAATTTTAGATTTTAGCCCTCAAAGTCCTGTATTGCAAATATTTCTACTTCATAGTTGAATTTACTTATTTGTGCTAAGTGA
>VTPC01000411.1:9062-33266 GCA_011009095.1 Ignelater luminosus
TAAATAATATTTTAGAAGCACAATTAGTTGCAGAAATAGCTAAAAGTAATATTAGCACAAAAAATGAGCTTAAAGTTAGGTGTGAAGATACTGTTACGGATTTTCAAACATTTAGAGAATTACACAATCAGATCATTGGTTTGACATCCTCTTTAGGTGACGAAGAATTTAAAACACAAGATGAAATTAGATCAAAAACTGCTAAAGCTTTTTATAGTTTTAAATCAATTTATCTTGAATTATTTGATAGTGTTAATAAGGTAGATATTAGTTTCATCAATTGCAAACAAGGTAAAGTTCGTCTTCCTAAATTGGAGATCAAACGCTTGAATGGAAATATCAAAGAATAGAGCACTTTTTATGATATTTTTAATAGTTTAATACATAATAATGCTCAATTATCAGATATAGATAAATTTCAATATTTGTTGTCATACTTAGGGAAGGAACCATTGAGTTTAGTGCGTTCTTTACCTCTAACTGGTGATAATTACATTATTGCGTATAATAATCTAGTAAAGAAATATCAAAATTCTAGGTTACTTGCTACTCATTATTGGAATGAGATTTTTTATAGTTCTAATCTAAAAACTGACAATATGCGAGATCTTAGTCGTCTCTTAAAATTTTCTCTGAAAATTTGGAGGCACTGAAGCATTTGAGATTTCCCTCAGAACAATGGGATTTCATTCTTTTTAATTTATTGTTACATAAGATTGATAATAATTCGCGAAACAGATTTGAACTGGAATATGCTAAAGTTGACATGCCTACTTATAAAAATCTATTTGAATTTTTAGACTCTCAGCTTCGTGCTCTGGAAACCTGTAATGCGGTTCAAGTTATTAAAGGTACTTGTAAAGTTTCAAAATTTAATAACTCTTTGTGTACTAGTCAAAAGTCACCATCAGCTTTCGTATCTACAAATAAAGATACGTGCTTACTCTGCGAAGACTCTCATAAGTTATGGACTTGTTCTAAGTTTTTGGCAAAAGCACCATGCGCACGTTACCGTTTTGTCAAGAATAAAAACTTATGTTTGAATTGCCTTACTTCTTCTCATAGCATAAAGCGTTGCTTTGGCAAATATACTTGTAAATCGTATGGTGGTCGTCATCATTATTTATTGCATTTTAATACAAATTCTTGCAAGGCGCAGAATAGTCATAAACCATCTTCTTCTTCATCTCTGGAGGCGACCGCTTGTAATAAAGATGATACTTCTCAACTTCCAAATGATAACATTCCATCACTTATTACTGGTTTGTCACGGTCTTCAGTGACTCTTTTGCCAACAGCTATTGTTGAAATACTAGATTCTAGAGGCAATTTTGTTGCAGTATGTGCCTTGGTTGACACCGCTGCCGCAGCATCTTCATTTTGTTTAACGTTTGAATCCCTAGACAATAACATAAAGAAATTATGGGAAATCGAAAGTATTCCAGATAAAACGGTAATATCACCTGAAGCAGAATTCTGCGAAAAACTGTATAAGGAAACTCATTATCGCGATTCGTCGTTGAGGTATGTTGTAGCCTTACCTTTTCGAATAAAATTTCCTATTTTTGGAGATTCAAGGACTTTAGCCCTTCGTAGATTTTACGCTCTTGAAAGTAGGTTATACAGAAATACTGAATTGATGAATTCATATAAAGCCTTCATGCAAAACTATTTGGATTCGGCTTACATGTCACCTGTTCCACCTGCTGTTGGTACAAATACCTTTTTTATTCCCCATCATTGTGTTATCAGAGAAGATAGTCCTTCTACTAAGTTGAGGGTAGTTTTCGACGCTTCTATGAAATCTTCTAACGGAATATCATTAAATGATACGTTATTTGCAGGTCCTAAACTTCATTCAGAATAGTTACAGTCTTATTAAAATTTCGCTTGCACAGATATATTTTAATAGCTGACATCAAACAAATGTTTATGCGAATTCTAGTGCGTGAAGAAGATAAGGACTTCCAAAGAATTCTTTGAAGATTTGACCGTGAGAATCCTATTCAAGAGTATAGGTTAAATACGGTGACATTTGGTGTAACTAGTTCGCCTTATCTAGCTAACCGAACAATTCGACAGTTACCTCTAGACAAGCAAGAGAATTTTCCTCTTGCTTCAAAAATTCTTTGTTCAGATATCTACGTAGATGATATTTTGACTGGTTGTGAGACCTTGGACGTAGCCTGTCAAATAAAATCAGAACTTCATTGTTGTTGCTCAAGGGAGGGTTTGAGTTGCGAAAGTGGGCTAGCAACTGTCCAGAAATCCTGACTGATACTCTTGTAGAACATCAACAACCTTTATCATTTGATAGTGAACAGCCCTACTCTGTTAAGGTTTTAGGTTTGCAATGGCAACCGCAAATCGATAGTTTTACTTATCGAGTTTCTCGTATGTCAGGTTCTTGTACAAAAAGATCGATTTTGTCTGATCTGGCAAACATATTCGATCCTTTGGGATTTATTTCACCCATCACCCTCTTCGCTAAGCGTCTAATCCAACATTTATGGATTTTAGGCTTAGAGTGGGATCAAGAACCTCCTTCAGATATTATATCTCAGTGGAAAAGATTTCAGTCTGAACTTCATTTGATATCTTCGCTGAAGATACCTAGACACATTCCTCTCTAAAAAAGGGAATGTGAATTACACGCATTTTCGGATGCAAGTGAGGCTGGATATGGTGCCGTAGTGTATTTTCGTTTGATTAATGAAACAGAGGTTAGAGTCTATTTAGTAGCTGGAAAGTCCAAAGTGGTACCCTTAAAAGAATCGTCATTGCCACGATTAGAACTTTGTACTGCTGTATTGTTGACAGGTTTAGTAGAATTTGTTCGCAATGCATATGGGGATAAACTTGTTATTTCCAATACGTTCGCTTGGTCTGACTCTAAAGTTACTCTCACTTGGATCAAGTCATCACCACATCGTTGACATACCTTTGTTAGTAATCGTGTTAGCCATATCCAGGATAAAATATCTCCGAATCATTGGCGATATGTTCCTTCTGATAATAATCCTGCTGATTGTGCAAGTCGGGGTTTGTTTCCGGAACAATTACTTCATCACTCTATGTGGTTTAGTGGTCCCGAGTTTTTATCGGAAACGCCTGATAATTGGCCTTCTGATACTTTGAATTTTTCGTCTTCGAAAGTCCAAAACGAAGAAAGAAAAATTGCTCTGACTTCTTTAGTACCTCGAGATATAGACAGTATTCTTAATAAATTTTCTTCTTTAGAAAAAATCCTTAAGATTATAGCGTTTTGCCTTAGATTTGTAAATAACTCAAGGTATAAAGAAAACAAAAAATTTAGTGCGTTTTGCGAAACCAATTTTCAAAACGCACTTATGATCTTGGTAAAGCAAGTTCAATCAGAAGTTTTCTCGAATCATATTAGTCAACCAGAGAGTGGAAAATGCAATTCGAAATCTATTCGAAAGTTAAACCCATTTTTAGATGAAAAGGGTTTTCTCAGGGTCGGCGGGAGATTATCCAACTCATCTTTGTCGTACGATAAGAAATATCCCTTATTATTACCTCAAAAACATCATTTGACGGAGTTAATTATTGAAAGTATGCATAAGAAATTTCTTCATCCCGGTTTACAGGCTCTGCATTTCTTAATATCACAGCAATTCTGGATTTTGTCGGCCAAAAATGCTATTCGACATTGTCTATCGCGTTGTTTTAAGTGTTTCAAAGTCAATCCCAAACCTGCAGTACCTTACATGGGTGACCTACCTGCTTCTCGAGTATCTCAGTTAAAACCATTTCAGGAGGTAGGCGTAGACTATGCAGGTCCATTCTCAGTTACGTTAGGTAAATCTAGAGGCATAAAGTCTCAAAAGGCCTATGTTTGCATATTTATATGTTTCGCCACGAAGGCAGTACATTTAGAGCTAGCTTCCAATTTGAGTAGCGAAGCTTTCCTAGCAGCATTTCGTCGTTTCGTATCGCGCAGGGGTCGCTGCAACGATATACATTCGGATTGTGGCACAAACTTTATTGGTGCTTACAGACAATTGACTGACATTATGAGAGAAGCCGTAGAATCTGAAGGAATTAAATGGCATTTTAATCCACCCGCGGCACCCAATTTTGGCGGGCTTTGGGAAGCAGGTGTGCGAAGTGTCAAGGCTCACTTAATTCGATTAGTAGAAGCACAAGCATTGACTTTTGAAAAGTTCTATACCGTACTCGTGCAGGTTGAATCTGTTTTAAATTCTAGGCTACAATATCCTATGAGTAGTGATCCTAATGATATTTCTGCGCTTACTCCAGGTCATTTCTTAACTTTAGAACCACTTACATCATTGCCTTCGCGCGATTATGCAAATCGTAATATCAACCCACTTCAACGTTGGCAGTTAATTCAAAGATTGTATGCCGACTTGTGGAAAAGATGGCATCTTGATTATTTAAATACGCTCCAGCAGCGTTCTAAATGGACAAAAAAGAACTTAAACATTGAAGTAGGTGACTTAGTAGTTATAAAAAATGAACAGCATCCGCCTTTACGTTGGGCGCTTGCAAGAGTAATAAAAACTCATCCCGGTGCCGATGGCATTTGCCGCGTTACCACAATAAAAACTGCCAATGGCACCTTTCAAAGGCCTGTTTCTAAGCTGTGCCCATTGCCAGTAAATTGGCAATAATAAATTTGAATTTGTTATGTTTGTTAAAATAGTTTGCTATTTTAAGGTCGGCGGTATGTTTCATTTAGAGATAAATTGTATTATATAATTTTTCTTGTTCTTTGTTTAATTCTTTAATTTAATTAATACTGCCCAATCTTACAAGTTGGCGTATGGACAGTCATGGCAACGTTGTTGTTGATATATAAAAGAAAGAGAAAACTGTCAAAAATAAAATTAAGGCAAGTGAATAATTGTATATTTTCTTAGTAAAACAATTACCATACACACAGTCCACGTGCAAAGGTTTTATACCATTACGAACTCGTTGAGTTTTCGTCGGGTGTGAAACAGATACTAACGGCAAATTTTCTGTAATTTTTGTGACCACTAAACAATTTAAGTCGGCTTCAAAGGCGCTGTACCGTGATTTAATTTTTACATCTATTTTTCGATTTACAGAACTGACGGTTCCGTTAAGCCCTCGAATTTCAATACGTGCCTTACTCGGATTTAATCCTAAACGGTTACACACAGACTGAGTTATGTAATGGGACATTGAGCCCACATCGAGAAGGGCTCTGCATGATTCGTATTCATTTTTTGCATTTTTAATAAGAACAACTGCTGTTGATGAGAGACGGTTGAATGCGTCTTTACTGAAAACGAATGATTATTTAGCGTAACGGAATTATCTGAATATGCAATAAAGTGTGATGTTTTTTGTTGCAAGTGCGACATTTCATATTTGAACGGCAATTTGCTATTAAGTGATTGTCGCGTAAGCAATTTATACATAAATTAAGACATCTCATTTGCGAGGACCTTTCAGCGACGTCCAACTTTTGAAAATCGTCGCAATGAGTTACGTCATGCGATGTATCTTTACAAAATACGCATAAAAGGTTCTTCTTGTGAGTAGCAATATTCGCAACGGTGCGAAATTTATTACCATTATGAGATTGATTAGATTTTGACATAAAATTATTTGATACAAGATATTTGTTGTTAAATGTACTATTTAATGATTCCAAGATTGTGCAGCTGTTTTCTAAAAAGGAAATAAATTGTTTGTATGTCGGCACTTCGTTATCTAAGGAAATTTGCCATTCTCTTTTAGTTTTGAAATCCAGTTTTTCGACTATGATTGGCACTAATAAAGCGTCCCATGACTCTACGGGCAATTCTAACATTTTTAAGGCCGATACGTTAGACGACACCGTATCTAAAAGATCCCTAAGTTCCCTATGTGACGATTTTATTAATGTCGGGGCTTTCAGAATTGTGTAAATATGATCTTGTACGATAAGTCGCATATTCTTGAAACGCGATTCTAAAATCTTCCACGCCTCTTCATAATTGTCTTCTTTTATCTGCAACGTTTCTATCGCCCTTAAAGCCTCGTCACGGAGACATGACCGTAAATATTGTAACCGTTGCCTATTGTTTAGGCTGTTATTTATGTCTATAATAGATTTAAAGGAATTGCAAAATTAAGCCATTCTTTGTAATCACCCGAAAAGGATTTTAGATTTAAAATAGGTAGATTCACATTCATGAATTCGTTTGATCCGTCGGTCTTATTTGAACTAGATGCGACATTTGCCGGTACTGATGTAACTACGGGAGTAACGCTAGCTTTGTCTATTATATCATTAATATCTGCCATTAGATCACCAAACCTATCTTCAAAATTCGCACGCGTTTTTGTATGCTCCGTCATCGAAGTTTCCTTATCGAGCTGTTCGATTTCGAATTGCATTTCTTCAAACTCTTTTCGTGAATCGGCTATAATTGTTAATCGCGCTTTCAATTGATTTATACTACTAGCTGGTTTAAATGATTTTACATAATCTTCTATTCTTTTGACTTTATTTTCGATTCTCTCGAGTTGTGCTTTATACTGTTCTAGTTTACCCATGTTGCCCTAACTAACTAAGTAAGCTCTACACAATTGACTTAAGGCGTTTGAACGATTGATCTAATTAATAATCTAATAGGTATTCAGACTTGTGTTTTAAGAAAAAGATTATGTTAAGAAAGGAAAGGGAACCACTAACCTTAACCTTGTCCGTGGAGTTTTAAGCCGTTGGGACCCAAGGAACCGCTGACTCCTGCCACCACTGAAGATGAACGAATTTGATTCTTAATGAGAGAAGCAGTGAATCTTCTTGATTGCTGCCCGCCACTGCTGCTATAAATCGGGAATCTGCAACTTGGGGAGTGACGAATCTTCTTGATTGCTAATCACTGCTGCCGCTGAAGTTGAATTCGACTTTTGTTTCTTGAATTGATTGATTACGTGAATCAATCCGGCTATCGAAGGACCAATGTTAAACCCGGTGGGTTGTATGCTATATTCTAGGAATAACTATTTACACTTCATCTCCTACTTCTACCACTTGTCTACTTGTCTACTTATTTTTTAATGCTTCTTCGGGGTGTCGCAGCACCCGCTCATATTACCACCCTGGGTAGGGATGTTCAGTTCAGGGTGCGCAAACCGCACATATGCTGCTCCCTGCTATTATTAATTATTCTGGATAATCAAGTTCCTGAAGTGAGCAAACTACCTAATAAGATATTTAGCTAATAAGCGCCGTTATTAGGCAAATGAAATTTATTTATTAGCCAAATAAAGTTATTGGCAGCTTTATTAGGAAGTGGATATCTCCACCCTGAAGAATAAAAAAATGGAAATCTATCTACTTTGATGCAGTAATACAAATAAGGTAGAATCTTGACAAGTTTTTTTAAACAAAAATAGCAATATATTTTAAAAAGTAAAGATATCGAATTTTTGTTTTCATATTTCACTTATGGCTACAACGCAGTGGTAATATACCCCTCTATTTTCCCATCATCCTGTATATTAATATTTAAATAGGTTAATTTATTTAATTAATTTTGTATGTAGGAGCATTTGCTTTTAATGTAACAAGTTGTTCGAAATTGCTATCAGACAACGCATTACGTCGGGGGACGTTAATTATCTCAGCAAATGAAAAAAGCCTCTCTACTGCTGCTGAAGAGGCATGACAAGTATTATGTTTGAAGAACAATTCTTTTATAACTGGATAATTATCCAGTGCATTTAAATCAGTTAACCAATCATTAAGACATTGCAGTACTTCCAGTTCAATTCTTTTGTTAAGATTATGAATATTCGATGGCAACCTAACAGATTCGTCAGGTTCCAATCCAGCATTAATACTTACTATTTTTTTTCTAAATTGGTGTTTAATGCTGCTTGTAAAACAAGCTTTTTTATGTCTTCGTTATAATCACTATCAGAAATATTTTGAAAATTACGTATCCAAGTTTAAATTGAGGCAGTGTAAATGACGCTAATATAGCTTCTTCTTTTTAAATCTTTCTAATAAACCAGCGCGACACGCTTCTAATATTGGTCGTGCAAATTTTTGTAAAGGGAACTTAAGCATGGCATTAAGTAACAGCAAAATGTATTTTTTTTTCGCCTGTAAAATGTCCAAAGCACTTGCTAAGGTTTTAGTATTAGAGTGTATTCAGTTAAATATTCTAATTCGAAGTCTTTAAACATTTGATTTTTAACGTTTAGTTTTTCGAACAGTAAAGGTAAGTGCTCTTTAGCTCTTACTATTTGTGTTATAGAGTCATATATGAAATTTCAACGCATTGCCCCCGGATAACTTAAAGTGTGACCTAAAACCTCATAGATTATCTGACTACTCTTTGGACGACCTGCCATTTTCCAAAGTATTGTGCATTTGGCTATTGAATTGGTGCGCCTAGTTTTTAAAATCGTATTTTTCTTTAATGCACTGTTTACAGCAGTCGTTGCTATTAGATTTAATGTGTGGCTAGCACATCTCACATTCCGGGGCAATCTATAGAGGAAAGATCACTGGAAATATCTAAAAATTCTCTTTCTTCTTCATTTGTAGCTTTTGACAAAGAAAAATCATTTTCTTCTTTTCCATCACTGGTAGTTGAAAGTTTCAAGACATCATCAGCATCGCACTGAAATTCTCTAAAGGCCTTTACAAAATTAGACCCATTATCTGAAATGGTTGCTACAAGTTTGTCCTTGTGCAAATTAAATTCCGAATGAATGCTTTCCAGCATTTCTGCGATTTTATCGTACGTATGGCTTCCTGTAAAGCGCTTACATGCCAGTGCTGCTGAACACCTTTCGTAGTTTTTATTTATCCAATGACACGTGAGGCCAAAGAAGCTCCGTCGCTTGGTTGACCATATATCCGCAGTTGTACATACGTAACTTGTCTTAGATATATCCTCTTTTATTTGATTCATTAGTTTTGTATAATTTATGTCAATCTTTTTCGTTGCAGTATTTCTACTCATGACGTGTACGCCCATTCCAGTAAAGAGATCATTAAATGACGGATTGTCTATGATGGATGCTGCTGACATCGTAATTATAATGAAATTTAAAATTCTTTCATCAAAAACCCCTTGATCCACTGTACTTCTGTTGGTAAATCTGTCTGTTATTCTTTGCTGTTTTTTCGCTGTCATTGTCAAGCTCACGTTTGTTTTTAGATTCTTTATTTGTCTCCTCTGCAATGTGTTTCTTATTAAGCTTATAAGTATTATAATTTTCAACGGCATTAATATTTTTATGGGAATTTTTAAGATGTTTCAAAAATTTGTCAAAACACCCAAGACTCTTTTTATATTTACATCCTTTGGAAGACGTAACTGACATTCCGCTTGAATTTTCTTTTCATTTTTATTTATATCCGTTGGTTTAAAGAATTTTCCATCCAGACAGAGATATTTTTCCAACTTGTCATCACAAACCGTTAATATCCCACTTGATATGGAGTTTTCAGAATTTGCAGAAGTTGAAGGAGTAGCTCTGTCAGACACACTTGCGAAACTTACTTTTTTCAAATTTCTGACTCCAAAAAAATCTGGTATTGCACGCTTTTTTTTAAGCACATTCTCATTTTCAGGAGCAGGTGTTGGATCATCATTAGAATCTGATGAAAAATGCAGAACAGTTGTAGTTTCTTCATCCATCTCTGTAGAAAAAAAGCATAATAAGGTATATCTGATCTGATAACGGGTGCGCAAATATAAAACAATAGTCCACGGAGTCAAAAATCTTGTCGTGTTTATATGCGACTCGTATTTTTGCCTTTCTCTAACGCCAAGCTGAGAGTGATGCTTGCACGTAACTTACATTTATTCATATTTACTTTACATAAACACTTAAAATTATAACTGTTTACTATTTTTCAAAGAAATGTTCCCTTTAGTTTTAACATAATTAAATTAACTAATGATAGTTTATTTCTTGACATCTCGTAAATGTCAAATTTTTAAAAAAATTTTTAAAAAACAAAGTTTTAATACATAAAACTGTATTACATCTAAAATAAAATTCAACTATTTTTGTTACTCTTTACAAACAGAGCTATCACAATTACTTGAAAAAAGTAATTCAATTACGATTACCGATTAGTTCACAATCTCGAGAAAATTACGATTACAAATTACAATTATTTTTTGAGCACATTTGAATTATCAATTACAATTATAAAAGTAATTGTATTGTTTAAATTAAATAATTCAATTCCTTCCATGAATAATTGAATTACTTTTATGAATAATCGAAGAGCATGAATTAATTACTTTACAGAGTTTAATTATTATTGCTGTTAGAATAGTAGATAATTTCCTTTGTTCAATTTTCAGTATTACTTGATTATTGGCAGAAAAAAAGTTTTTAATCAAAAATTACGGGTGTGAAAGGCCAGTTGTTATGTAATCTTTGCCTCGTCGGGTCGGGAGTTTAAGTCAAGCGCGTTAGGGTAGTCTGCTTTGTATTAAATCATCTTTGTTTTACATTTATTTCAATTCTTGTTTTAAATTGTAGTAGTAAAATAATTCATACTTAACACCGAACCCAAACCTTTTTATTCTATAATTGTAGCAATTATATCCGCTATATTGTAACAAAGGTACCAGGGCCGGCGGAAGGCATATGTGAATATGGAGGACTCCATACTTGAGATTTGTTTGAGTATGGAGTTCCATGGCTAAAGATTTCGTATTTTAATTTTCAAGTTTTGTCGATTAACATATTACATTTTCTATTTCTTATTATTTCATTATCTAATGTATATTTATTCATTATTTATAAATGATACACAATATAAAAAAACTTTTTAATAGTTTAAATCGCTTTCCCGCGTGCGCACGTCTACTTGGTTTACATGTGTGTAACGATCTTTTTTGCACTCCATACCTCATAAAATCAATTTCCGCCGGCCCTGAAGGTACAATAATCGATTCTAATTACTACAAAATCCGAAATTATTCCTGAATTCAGAATTACCAATAATACAATGTTACGCACTTAGCTGTTTTACGTTTTTTCTCGTTCATGCAAGAACTGAAACCACTCTGTTGATCGGCACACTAACCAGTGGCGGCTATTGGGGTGGAACAAGTGAAGCGCCGATCCACCTATTTTTTTCCTTCAATAATTTCTAATATTTAATTACTTAAGTAATTTCGTCTCTTAATGTAAAATAGTAAAATCTTAAATAAAATTAGTTACGAGAGCAATGCAATTAGCATGAGATACTCAAAACACAAATCACAGGCGTTCTACCTGCCCCTGTTATGGACCAACACGAACGCAAAGCATAAGGACACTTGCACTAAGCTTCACATTGAGTTGAAGCGATATGAAAATTCTAGGCGAACGTTTCAACAAGAAAGACGCGTTGCCATGACAACAGACTCCTACGCGGTCGTATGCAGTACAAACACCGGCGATATTGGCCGAGCCACAAGCGTTTTTAAAGAAAACGAACAGCGACTCGCTATATGCAAGTATACAGCTTTCAGATACGGTGGATCGTATCGGTTATACGTTGCATTTTTTAGTTGCTTTGACGGTGTTTTCAGTTTTTACGTAATTTAAGATTATCCAAGAAAAACTTCAGTTAAAAAGAAACGAAACTGAATATAAGACAATATTTAATGAAGCTTTGATAAACACATATTAATCAAAGAAGGCAAGTTGGAGGTGCCTCGTCTGACGAACAAATATTCCAAAGTTATAAGCTGCTATTTTATGAAATCTTAGATACCATTTTGATGCAAATAGACACTAGATTTCAAGACATGGATAAATTGTTATTCATTTCTCTTGCTGACGTTTCCAAGTTTGATGAATATTCTAAATTCTTTTCAACGGAAAAACTTCATAATTTGAAACAAACATATTCCAGTTTATTTAGTAATACCGACATGCAAAGACTGAAAAACGAATTAGACCTTATATATTCTGATCAGCAATATAGAAGCAAGAACCTCCAGGAAGTAATGCTTTTGTTGCACGACAATAAACAAATATTTAAAGAAGCTCTTAAATTATTTTGTCTAATTCTTACCATACCATCAACAAGTTCGTCAGTAGAAAGAAGTTTCTCGCGCTTGAAAAGAATCAAATCATACTTGCGCAATTCAATGGCGCAGGAAAGACTTTCACATTTAAGAAGAATATCCATTGAAAAAGGACTCAACCATTTTATGATGATGTCATCAACAAGTTTGCTGCCTTGAAAGATCGAAGAATAGATCTCGTCTAGAAAAGGTTACATTTTTCATTGTTGTAGGTATTTTACTGATTTTGAGATGAGACAAGCACCTTTTATCTCGTATCTCGTTAAATTTTTGTTCATTTCTAAGATTTCAATGCAAAACGCTTCACCTGTTTCGAAACTCACGAGCCGCCACTGACACTAACACTTGATTTTTGATAACACTTATGAAGAAATGTATTATATACACATGCAATATTATATACAGTATGCTTGAATGTGTTTGACGGAGAATATAATGATTATGTACACAATTCTTTTTAAGGTTTTAAGACTGGTTAAGATAGGTTTTTACACTACAAGAGTTGAAAAAATTATGATCGGACCAATGTTGTTCCAAAACGTTATTTAGCAGATGTCAATTTTTATAATCCCGGAGAAATTGATATATTGTTAGGAACACAAGTTTTTTGGAATTTAATTTGTCTACAAATAGGAAAGGGTCAACCCATTACCCAAAATACACAATTGGGTTGCATCCTAGGGGGTCCAGTCAGTACGTGTTCAAGTAGAATATAAAACAAAATTTATTGTCTTTTGCAGTCCTAGAAACTCAAATAAAGAAGTTTTGGGAAATAGAACAACGAGATAATAAAATTGTGTCATCCTTAGAAGAAATCTCTTGTGAAAGTTATTTTAAAGAAGATGTCAAGAGAGGCCATGAAGGGTGCTTTTGTGTTAATAATTGCCGTTCAAGTTATCAAGTATGAACAACCCGAGTTGGGATCTTCTTACGATATTGCCCTTAGACGTTTTATGGCCTTAGAATCCAAATTTGACAAAAGACCTCTTTATTTTTTAGTGTGATGAAATATACTATATACGATATGATAATGTTTCGTTTTATTTGATGTTTTCATTATATCACAATAACATCAATCCTGTTAACTAATGATAATGCAAATACAGTGACTGCATTATTACTTTTTTAAATTGAAAATAGTGTAGATATCTGGATGCTTTCTCTAATTTTACATATAATGAATAAGATTAACAATGGTGTGTGCTCGAAATTGTAATTTTCATGTTTTTTTCATAATTTTGTAGATAATTCCTGAGTGTTAAGTTTAGTTGTAAATAAATATTTTAGATACATATACGTATAATTTTGTTTATTTTAATTAATTAATTTTACTTGATTGTTCGTTACTATTTGCTAAGAAAACAAAATTCTTTTTTTTATTCATGAAATGGACTGTAAATATAATAGCTTTTCAGCCCCACCTCCTACGGTCCATTCCCATTTTTAAATTCCACGTCCCCAAGAGTTGTCTTTGTGCTGCCCAAGAACACACAAGTGTTGTGCAAGTCCAAGTAACGCGCACCCCGGCTTATCGTATTAATTTCGATAATTGTTTTGTTTTACACTGTGTGTTGGTTTCTGTTTGTATCTTGGTCCCATTTCTTCAACCTTACGAGCCCCTCTTCAAAGGTAAGTAACCATCATTATTATTATTATTTACAGTCCGAGTTAATTTATCGCGTAAATGTATTTTTTTTTAATCGTTTACGCCACACTGAGGAAACACCAATAAAAGTACGAAAGCTCGAATTTAGCTTTTTTATTAGATAAAAGGAGACCTTTTATATTACTTTATCACTAGTTTCGCCAAGGACTACCCACTAAGCAAAGTGAACTTGCAGAAAATCTCATGCAAACTTCTATTAGCAACTGCAAATTACAGTGTGAATTGTGAACTTAAATCAAATTTGCTGCAAACCGAAAACTGCCTCACATGGCACTAGCATGTGCAAACTTACAGCAAACTAGGCAAGCGAGTTGCAAACAACTTCATGAATGAAAGTTAGCTGTAAGTTTCAGTTTGTTTGTCCGTTTGTAACTATTCGAATGCTTGAGAATATTTATGTAGAGTATTCCAAAAGATATAGTGCGTTTATGACTTAATTGCTACTTAACTTACAGTAAATTTTACGAGTTCGTCACAGCAGGGTGTCATAAATTCGCTTACCTGTGAAGACCTTTTCTAACACTGACACAGAGTCGTATTGAGAAGTTTTACTTTCGTAAATACTTTTAAACTAAAATTATTTCAATACGGCCCTTGGTTTACCCTATCGTCTCTGACGCGTGCCATTACTTGTATTTGTTGATTTTTATGAGGGACCCGCTGTGAAATACTAAAGTAGTCAAAGTCATAAACGCACTATATCTTTTGGAATACTCTAAAACAAATGAAAAAAATCAAACGTAAAATATTTATTTTTGTATTTAAACATTGCATAAAAACTTACAATATTCTTATAATAAATTTAAAAATTAAATACATTTAAAAACAACTTAGAATTAAACTTTATAAAATGAGAACATACTTTATTGAACTCTTATGCAGTGGTCGAAGTGAGACGCTATACGGTAGTATGGCATACCGGTATTTTTTATATTTTTTCTGAACATACCTAAACTTATGTCTATAGAAATACCATACCGGTATGCATTTGCAGCGATTCGAACGATGACACTCTAACTTATTTTTGTCTCATAATTTTGTTCTATACTAGAATTTTTTTCGTGATAAAGACGGTTCCTTATCGGTTTTCGTTTTTGCTTCTGACATTCTAGTTTTGCCGTTTTCGAAAAGATGGTGCTGTTAATGATGTTCTGAATGCAGTTGAAAGCATCGATCACTTGAAAATATTTTTCGACAAACTGTATAGTTTGTATAGTGTCTTGCTAAAAGATCAGCACGAATCAAAACAATGTGCAGCGAATTTAGCCATTCAACTGTATTCTATAGAACGTGTTTTAACAAGCGCTGGGTTTCCTCAAGTTTAAGATCTGTTAAAGCTGTGTGGAACAACTACAGAGCTCTGTACCAGCATTTCGACACTGCTTTTAAAGATGTCTCAAGACAGAGTAAAGAGAGATGCTCCTTTTCCGGATTGAGAGAAAGATTAACCGAAATAGGATTTGTCCATAATTTAGGCCTGTCTCGTATTTATCATTAGAACTACGAAAACGAGGAAAAGCTCTTCCTGGTGTTCATGTCTTAATTTTATGGCAAATTCGTGTGGAGGAATTAATGATACAGAATCCGGATTCATACTTGAAAGAAGCAGAAAGGTCCATATCCATACTTGAATTTAGTGGCGTGAAATTGCACGATAGTAGAAAAGTGAAAAAAAATAAACAGCACACAGTTTTATAGAAGTTTAGCAAAAAATCTTCGCCAGCGTTTACTAGGTTTTCCTCGTAACACAGATCTGTAATGGAACCTCACATTTTGGATGATTATGTTGATTTTATAAAAGCATTAGAAATATTTGACCGTAATCAATGACCACGGGAAGTTAATTCGAGGTACGAGGAAGAGGAAAGTAAACAGTTCTGCGAAAGGTTTCGACTAACCGGCCATGACTATATCCGAAGTTTTCGGGACTATGTAGAATCCAGCAATAAAGTATCCAAACCGATAGATTTACTAATGAAGACTGTCAATAGGTACTTTAGTTGTATCTGCTGCCAAATGTGAACGAACGTTCAGCGCAATGAACATCGTTCACTCTGGTTTGAAGAAAAAACTGAAAGTGGCCACAGTGTCTTCAATATTATTTATAAAATGTATTGGACCGCCGTTTCATTTGTTTAACCCTGGAGAATACGTCAAGACATGTATCTTGTCAGGACGACGGCATGCTGACTATTCAAAGTATAGTGCCCATCAACCTCCTAGTTTGATGTCTGACTAAGAAGCCATATGAAATCATTTTTAGTGATTGTTTTTCTTTTCTTTCTGTTTAATTAATAGAAAAACCCCCAGGGAAGTTCCACAAAGTCATATAAGGGGGAGCAAGTAAGTTCCACAAAATAATCATATGGGGGGGATGTCCCCGGAGGACTCACTAACTGTAGGTTGCGGGGCACTAAGTCCATACCGGTAAAAGAAATTTGCCACTTCGACCACTACTCTTATGATGTAATAATAAACAAATAAATATACACTGATTGCGAAAATTGAATTAAACACTATAAAACACGCGAATGTTTTTCTATGTACATTTGGGGACCTAAACTGCACGTTTATCTCAAAATGCCAAAAATCATCCTAGTAGTAATGATGACTACGATGACGATTGACGATGCGACGCCATTATAGAACAAACCGAGTAACCACTGATAAACACTGTAAACACAAGGACACAACGCACCACGTCTTATTTACCGTCTTTACTGGTCTTTACTCAATAACCACGTGCACCAACGGTCTTCGACGGTTGCTCGGCAAACTACGGCAACTGACGGTAACCGCTAGCATCCATCAGAAACTAATAAAAACGCGTGTCTTAATAAATACTTTACAAATGTGAACTTATTGCAAACTTATCATTGTAAACTTTCTTCAACAAATTTGCTGCAAATCCATACTGAAAACTTGAAAACAATTTTTATGTGCAAGTTAACAGGAAGCTTTCTAAAGATAGTTTGCATTTGCAAACTTACTATACATTTTTTAATGTAAACTATGAAAAAATTATTTGCAACAAACTTCCCACTAGTTACTTTTTGCAACTTACAAAAATTAAGGATAATCAAGCTTGCTGCAAATAATTGTTAGTTACAATGTTTAGTGGGTACTAATCAGTAACAAAAAACTGCAGCCGTGCGTCTACTCCCTTTGCAACCTGTCTGTTAACGTTTGCTACAGCTACAATCGCCCAGACGCCCAATGCGACGGAAAATAAAACCTGCACCATCAGGAGCTACTGTTATCGACGGTTTTAACTAGTAGCTGCAAAATTGTAGTTCTTTTATACAGAAATGTGAAAACAATCAGTTTTATGTTGAGCTGCACAACTGTAGAGCTAGGTGCTACAATAATCGTTCGTCAGTACCTGCCTATATACTTCACGTAGGTATACATACTATGTCTTTAGCGTAAAGTACAAAAAGCATATTCATAATTTAAGAAAGATAAGATATTATTGATATTGTTTATTTATTGAACATGTATATTATTATTATGGTTATTATGGTCACTTCACTTACCTCTGTCTCACCTTTCCACTTATTTCGTTACTTGTTCCCAGACAAGTATCAACTGGCAACTAAGACGCAATACCTTCTGCGAGTTTATAAATTTATACGACTCTTTTCAGTAATTCCGTCAAAGAGAATTGGATGACTTGCAAAATAATTCAAATACTTTAAAAGTAATTAAATTAAATGTTAAGTAATTGAAATACTTCAATAGTAATTTAATTAAAGTAATTCCAACACTTAAAAAAAAATTCAATTACTTTTTCAAATACTTTAATTGCATTACTTGATAGCTCTGATTTCAGTAATTTCGCCGAAGAAAAGCAATTAGATTACTTGCAGAATAATTCAAATGCTTAAAAACTAATTCAATTAAATGTTAAGTAATTGAAATACTCCAATGGTAATTGAATTAAATTTAAAGTATTTGAAATACTTTAAAAATAAAAAACCAATTACCAATTACAGTTACTTTGGGAAAATAATTCATGTTCCAATTACCAATTATTCAATTTCAAAAGTAATCGAATCAAAGAAATTCAAGCACTTGAAAGTAATCAAACTACTTTTTAAACTGTTATGTTTTATTTATTATACCCTAACTTAACTTTTATTTCTAGATTTAATTTACAATAACATTTTCATCTGCAGTAACAGTTTGATCCATAAATGACAATTTAATTTATAAATGACGGTACTAATTTAAGTACATATATATACTTATATTCTAATAACGCATGTCTGGCTAATATTTTCATGGTCAACGTGAAGTTTTTGATTAAAAAAACTTATATTCTAAGGACGCCATAAACGAATAAGTTCTTACGTTAAGTCTTACTTTAGAATAGACAACCATTCAACATCGAACATAACTTAAAAATCTTGAATCGTCAATTTCACGGCAAAGCAATGTATTAAAAACGTGGAAGAATAAGCTCTGAGAGAGGAGGGTCGGCTATATCAGTAATGTAGATTTTACAGACACAATAAGACTCAATTCAAGAATCTTTTATGGCCTACTTTAAGTTGCAGGTTTTACTAAAGGAAGCAGTTTGAGTGGAAAATACATAAAAACATCAAAGTGTTTTACAATGGTCATAAAGATGCCTTCCCTAATAAGAACAATCTATAATAAGATCTAAAGAAAATATCAGGTTTTAATAAAAGAATGGGTGTCATATTCATAGTAATAATCATTTTAAAAGAGTTTGCTCAAAAACTTGTTTAGTTTGATACTCACTTAATAAGTTTTATTCTTGAGGTAGATTTAACTAATTGCAGTTTGTAAGTTTGAGCCAAATCCAAGTCTTCACAATCTTTGCATAGAATAAATATAAGCAATACCAAAAAAATTAAACAAAATTGAAGCATTTGCATAGTCAGATAAATAACATTAATTCTAAGCTTAATGTAGCATTTACAATTCAGTATTCACTATTCAAAAGCTGCTGTTGTTAGTTTCAAAACTTCCAGCCTTAGGAGACATACAGTGGATAACTATGGAAATCTTGGTTTCCATAATGTATGTTTTTCTCTAGATTAGATAACTAGTACTGTTATGTATCAATCTAATCGACCAGAATATTAGTTTCTTCACTCTCATACTCCAGTGTCAGCTGGAATTTTCCTAGTATTAACTTCTAGAAATTGCTATTTTATTATCATAGCTTTAGTTACGTGCACATTACTACACAATTACATATCTATACTTGAATGACTTGCAGTATGAAGGAACACGGTATATTCATCTCGTAGAATTACTTTGTAAAAAATTATATTTCAAAAAATATACCTACTTACATAAATATAAACAGTCTTAATCACTAGCCTAATATGAGTTTCACTATTATTGTTAAAATATTTAATAGTATTAGAGGAACTGCAAAGAAAACATCAAATTAAATATAGAAATGTATAAACTCTTTACAACTTACTTGGTCCAATTGTTCGAATCGAATGAACTAAATTTAAAATCTGTGCTTTTGCTGTAGGTTGTTCCCCAAATCCTTGTACGGATGGACTTAAAGAGCTTCACCTAACTGAAACAGAAAACATTTTGTTCGAAATTTTGGGGTTAAGACACGTAATTCTTGAGAAATCAAAAATGGGTACTTACTTTTTGCTTAGAATCGTTCTTCGTGCAATACACAAACAGCATTTAAACGTAACAATGCTGCTTCAAAGAAGTTCTATAAAGTAAATGCCATTTTCTATAATTTATGTTTTCTGAATATAACCATATAAGGGAGTGACTACTGCACGGTCAGACGGCGTTATAAAATTATGCTCGCCACAGTCCGACCGTGTTCTAAAACTTGACTGCTGCACGGTCCGATGCAGTCCGATGGTGTTATAAAATTAAGATAGTATTTTTATCTTCTTGTAACATCTAGAATATTAAGATTCTAGTTCCTAATAAACAATTAATGTTATTCTTTATTTATTTTCTAATCGATTTAAAGCTTTGGTCAAATATACTACTCTTTCAAAGGGTTATTTACTATGTAATTTTTTAATAATCTTGCTATAACCACAAGTCTACTGCAATAAAAGATAAATAAGAAAAATTGAAAAGTCATAGTAAGCTTATTAGTTTTAGCAAAAAAAAGGTTATTAAAAGAAAGTTGCTTAGAATCACAAAAATTGCCGAAATCCAAATCTTGATCTGTCTTGACCAAACGAATTTGATATTTAATCATTAATTTATTCTGTTATTAATAACAGAAAGTGCATAAGACTGGGAAATTTGGTAAAAAGAGGTAAAATGCTATGTAGTTACCGATAATCTTTCAAATCAACTTTTTTAATTGATAATCTGAATATACATATGTATGTTAAAAACACAACTTTGTTTTATTAGTTACTAAATTCATGTTAGGGGATTATAATTTAGATACTTTAAGTTGGTAGAGACTGTTTTCCCTAGTGACAACCTTCACGATGGGCGTGGAAGTAGAGGGATAAAATCAAAAGTGTCAGCAGGTGAAACGTTGATAATCGTTTGTTTACATTTTCATGATCAATAATATTGATGTATATTCGTGTACAAACTACATATGTACACGAATTTAATAAAACTAGTAGTGATAATATGTATATAAAAATTAAGAGTTTCGGGTATATATTATTTAATATCTATTTAAAAAGTTGGTATAAAAAATGTCGGTAACTGTTCCACTTTAATGAAAATAAATATTTGCATATACACCATGCTATCAATTATTATCAAAATGTACAACAGGTGAAATTGAGGCAAATGCAATATTTATTTATATATATTTAACTAATCCGTTGTATCTTTATGTCCGATTTTTATTTATAATTTATATATATTACGTATTCAAAAAGCCGCAGTTGTCACTATGTTTTTGTAATTAAGTTAATAAATATACAATTATTATATAATATAATGGTAATATGAGTTTTCTTTTTGTTAATTTTACAAAATCAAAGAGGCGCTTAATAGGTTTCGCACATCACAGGCGCTGGTGAGGGTCGGCGCGGCCCTGATTAAAAATAATGTAGTACTTAAACGGTGATTGACATATTACATCTGGAAGGCTCTGGAACGGTCGACAGCAAATGTCAACTTCCGTAAACGCAAAGGTAGCACTTTTAAAAGCTCGTTCTTTGTTGGGGACAGCATGTAAACCTGATTACTGCTCTTGAATATAAGCATTTCTAACAGCGCTTTAAAAATATCTGCATATCTAGTACCTATGCACTATGCATACGAACATCAATCACCAATAAAAAAAGGTTTTGCTTGTGGTTTTCTGTTTCTTATGATATGAATATATTTTCAAATTTGCGTATATCTGAAATCTTGAGTCGATTTCGAATACTTGTCAAACAAAATACTGTACCCAAATGGTTGTGTGAGGGATTAGGCATCATTAAGATTCAGCAGCGGGTTTTACTTTAAAATAAAATTTAGTTTTATTTTGTTCCTATTGTTAAATGAAGTAGGTCTTTCGTGGCCGCGCGGTCCACGTCTGAAGTTACATTTTAAAGGACCGCTCGTAGGAACATCTGGAACCCATAAAATGCATCCCGAGTCTGATCCAGCCGATGGTTCGGTGAGCTGTAAAATTTGTTTATTTTCATGCTCAGTGTCATACTCTCAAGTAGGTATTGCGTGTATTTCAAAAAATGGATGAAAAAACAGTAGACCTAGGTATAAGTGTAGGGTACAAGTTTAGTAGTTTGGAAGAATTTGAAAAACGTTTAAATAATGCATCAAAATCTAAGTACATAGTAATGTCAAAGATTGGTTCAAGAACAATAATAGCTGCTAAAAAAACGGTAAAACAATACTTAGATACGCAACTGAAGTTTTATTCAATTTACTGGGCTTGTGTGCATGGTGGAAGATCATATAATTATGTTTCTTGTTTTTTTCTTGCTAAAATAAGATTCACTTCACTTTAACTTTGGGTTTATTCGTTTTTATTTTAATGAATAATAACTTGTTTTATTACAATAAGTTTATTCGCAGTTTTAAAATACAATAACAAACTAAGTTGAATTGAAGTAGTTGAATTTTACTTATTTGAATGTTGCAAGTCTAAGGACCTAAAGAACATTGACTTGTGGTCCGGAATTATTACATTTTCATACGCCTTGGATAATTAACAGAATCTACTTTTACATTCTTTAAGAAAATTAGTTGAAAACAATCTAATGTATTATTTTACTTTTTATGGAAAAATCATAAAGGTTAAAAAACAAATTAGGCGGAAAACAAATTAGACCGTGTCCTCCATTAGGTAGAAAGTTGGATCGAGGCGATTGACATCATAATTATATAAAAGCCGCCGAAAAGGAATTAGAAAAACCTCGTAAGAGGAGTTATATTTGCTAATATCAAAGTATTTTATTAATTTAACATTTTTTTAGGACGTTACGTAAAGAAAGTCTTTGTCCTGCTCATATTCATATAAAAATTTCAGATTCAGGAAAAGAATTTATTGTAACTTCTGTTAATAATACACATAATCATGTAGTTACAGAGGTAAGTATAAACAATAGTATCTAATAGAATTTCAGTTTTACATTTGAAATAGTGTATATTAGTAGTATATTATGCAGCAAATAATACTTTCAAGTGGCCTGCACTCCCTAACATCCCTAACATCCCTATGTTAATTAATTAATAAAGTATGTAAAGAAAAAGTTTGTTTTTGAAAATTCTCTCTTCTAAAATTCTTCTTTATCTCCAAGAAAAATTTTTGTTTGATTTGATATAAGTATTATATTCATGTGGGTGGAGAAAAACACTTTTTGACACTATATAGTGTTTTAAAAGGCTGCTTTTGATACCAAAAACTGGTAAAAAACCGTCACTCTAGACATTAGGTATAGAAAAAATATTTTTTTTGTTTTAGCAACTATTTAAACAATTGCCTCACAATAGAAAGTTACCTGATGATGTTAAAAAAGATACAAAAATGTTACTACAAATGAGGGCAAATAAACATTTAGTACGAGAACACTTAGAAAAGGAATTAAATCAAACAGTAACATTAAAAGATTTACATAATTTACAAAAACTAGCATAGGAAGTGACAATGTACAAAACGTGTGTGACAAAATACAAACAAAATTTGGTAAGCTTGCACTGTAGCATTAACTTTATCATTTGATTTAATATGTTTATTGCAGGAACAGATTGTCATTTGCTCATTGAGCAGATAGAGGGTGTCGATACATTTAGAGATTTAGCTTTTTTTACAAGAAATATGATAATGTCTTTATCATCTTATCCAGAAATTATATGTATAGATGCAACTTATAAATTGTTACATGTTAAAGCTCCGGTTTATGTTATATTAAATGAAGATGGTAATGGTGAAAGTACTATAGTTGGAATGGGAATATTAGTACAAGAAGATGAAGAAAGTCTTCAGTGGTTTTTAGATATATTTAAAAGTCAGAATACTTCTTGGGTTAAAATACGTAATATTATGTCTGACAAAGATATTACAGAACGTGAAATATTAAAAAAATGCTTTCCAGAAGCTCAACTTCACATATGTATTTTTCATGTTCTGAAGATATTTCAGCGTGAAATCACTACAGAAAAATTTAAAATAACATCAACAACTCATAATGAAATTTTAGAAATTCTCCAGAAAATGGTCTATTCAAAGAGTAATGAAGAATTTGACACTTTTTTAAATAAAATTAAATCCAACTATCCAGAGAGGATTTTTAATTATTTAACTAGCAACTGGCTTCATATCACAAATGAGTGGTGTTCTTTTCTTGGTCCAAAAGTATTTAATTTCATGAACCACACTAATAATAGGCTTGAAGGAATTAACGCAAAACTTAAAAGCATTATACAAAAGCATAGTTCTCTGGAGGATTTTGTAGATGGTTTGTATGTGGCAATCACATCCCTAGAAAAAGAAAAGAATGCTAGAATTGCTAATGTACTCAATAAAAGCAAACCACTTCACTTCAAAGATAAATATAAACTCCAGTATTATAAATATTTAACACCAAATGCTTTTGAAAAATTAGAAAGACAATTTATCTTTGAAAACATTAAATTCACCAAATGTGATGACTATAGTGATGAATTTATTGTAGATGCCAAAGATCTAACTATTCAAGCAACAAGAAGTACTTGCACCTGTTACTTCTTTAATTCAATGGGTTTGCCATGCAAACATAAATTTGCTATTACAAAATATTTGAATGGTAATTTATTTCAACCTACCCTTGTTTTAGAAAGATGGACAATGGCATATTTCTTACAGCATTGTTCATTTATAAAAGAGCCACATATTCAGCATACTACTGCTATCCCATCTGGGAGCTCAAGTGAAGTAGTTAATATTGATATTTTACCCGAAAAGAATTATAAAGCTACACTAACTTCACAAGAAAGATATCTCAAGGTATATGTAAAAGCTAAATTGATAGCTACATTAGCAGC